>JZKD02S1837578.1:429149-445945 GCA_000966675.3 Picea glauca
GAGTGAGATAGGTGGATATGGAGTGGTGGGAGAGAGGGGTATATGCCGAAGAGAGAGAGAGAGAGAGAGAGAGAGAGAGAGAGAGAGAGTTGGCAGGAATGTAAAGGACTTTGTTGGTAAGAAATGATATTTCAGTGTCTCATCATTCTTCTTTCCTTGATGTTGAATCATGTGTTTCTATTGCCAACATGCAAAGTCCTTGTCCATGTACAAAGTGAACATGTTTTAAATCAATACCATATTCTCGTATGGTATTCATCCATCTCCCTTTCCTTTCCCATGATTCTTGCTGGATAAAAATTTATCTAACTACAAGGTTAGGGACAATCACTTTAGTATGATTCTTTAAAATGTAAGGTCTAAAGTGTTTTATAGATCTATAAACTAAATAAACATGTTTGTTTATAGCATGATAGTTTATCTCTTGTCCTTGTAAATTAGTACTCATAAAGGAGATAATACATTCATTTCCTTCTATATCTTATGCATTAAAACTATTATTAAATATTGATTGAATGTGAAGGTATAAAGAAGGAAGTCAGTATTCAAATCAGTATTGCATAACACGAGATCATTAGATATTGTAGTCTTGATTTTTTAAATGATTCCTTTTCTTCTCTGTTACTCTTGAATTCCTCATCCTTCTTGATCATTTCTGCAATGGTTTGATAGTTTTAGCAAAATCAAGTATGAATTTACGTGCGAAATTAATCTTCCCAAAGAAATATTGCATTTCTTTTTTATTGTGTGGGAAGGGAAATTGAAAAATAACTATGTCTCATTCATGACCTATGGTTATACCTTCTTTCAAAATGATATGATGTAGAAGTTTTCCTTCGGTAACTACAAATATACTCTTCTTTGGATTAAGTAAGATCCCATATTTTTTACATCTTTCAAAAATATGTGTAAGATGTGAAATATGATCTTCTCTATTCTTTGACCATATAGTTACATCATCCAAATAAACAATGACAATACAATTAATTAATCCATGAGAAGAAACACTTGTTTCTCTTTGGAAAGTTTCTCCTACAATGATTAGAACAAAAGGCATCCATTTGTATCTTATTCTACTACTACGACCTTATTACAACCTAAAAATCTATCTACTAAAGAAAAAAAATTAGATTCTAATACAAGTTGTGGGATCTAATCCATAGGTGGAACATGGTAGTTATATTTTTTGGAATCTTTATTCAATTCACAAAAATTGACACATGGTTGAACTTGATCAATATTCTTCCTAAATGGAACCAAATTACCCACCCAAGCAAAATGTTGAACTTGGAAAATGATTTTCACATCAAGAAGCTTTTTCAACTCCTTCTGCACTTGGGGTTCTAGGGAAGGACGTATTTTTCATAATTTCTACTCGAAGGGAAGGATGTTTGGAATCCTTCTTTACATGTATGATATGTTTTCAAAGTCATACATGCATGCAAATGTGTCCTAGTATGCATTAAAGAGTTTTATATAGGCTTACTTTTCTTCTTCAAAACACCGTGTCCCTAAATTCACATTTTCAGGGTTATAATTCATTCCAAGGTTGATCACCTCATGTCCCAATGTTGAACTATTATTTTTTACACTGTATGATAATTTAAACCTATTTTTCAAGTCAAATATTTTTTCGAGATTAACCATGCCTTTTGGCATAGTATGGGTTGTTGATCATTTGTTCCTTCTTTATTTATTTCCAATTTTTTTTTATATTCCTCATCATCTATGGTTGCATCTTTGAAGGATTATTGATCAGTAAGGAATTTAATAATCTTCTCATCACCTTCAAAAACCTTCCAATTCGTGATTTTGTTTGAAAGCAAAGGTTGATAAAGAAACCCAATTGAAACCCTACTTTCCTCAAAGTATTCTAATCGAGATAACCTAGAGGGAGTGATAGCCAAATAATCATCTACTATGTTATCAATTCAAGGAATCGTATAAATGTTGAAGGCATCAAAACTAACAACCAATCTACAAAATTCTTGTTGGTATTTTGTCAAGTGTGGTGAATTGCAATGTATCATATTCTTTATCTGTCTTATAATAATATTGGGATCCCCAAAAATTTTTATTTTTTATTTTAATTTAAGATCTATGCCCCTTTTCAAACCCTATACAAAATATTCATATTCAATGGTGTTATTCATACAATCAAATTCCAGTATACATGAAATGAACCTATGTAAGTACTCCCTAGCCTAAAATGTGTTCTCATTGAATAAATGTACTTTAATTCTTTCCTTGATTATTTAAAATGTTATAGGTGGTTGTAATTCCCTTGATAAATTAGGTAAAACACAACAATTGTTTTGTTGATTGATATTAGCTAAATTTCTATTGATTGATGAAATCAAGCATTTGTTCCTTCATATTAATGTCATCATCCAAATGTCCCTCCTTTCATCAAACTTTCTAGTTGTAGATTTTATGGATCAATCTTATTATATTTCTTATATTTTAAGGATACTAGTCTTCTTATATCTTCTTAGATCAATATCAGCTGTCTAAATTTAGATTTTAAGAAAAAAAATTTACAACAAGAATGCTATCGGTCTTGCATATATTACATTACATTGTTCAAAGGATACAACCTTGCTTTGAATATTCTTTTTAATCTAAAAAAGGAGTAGCATCAATTATCGAACGTTTGTTCAACATTTAGTATAACTACATGTCAATTTTTCTACGTTTGTTTGATGTATCAAACATCAAACTAGCATCGAAGGTTAGAATTTACATAAGCTAGATGTCGAATATTTTTCATTTAAGGCTTCTTCAATTCTTTTGAAAATATGGAATCCATGTTGTATGGATGTGTGGAAGGTCAATTTAATGTCGAACTAGTATCGCTTAACCAAGAAATAATGGATATGAAATGAAAATATTTTGATTTGTTTACTACTTATTTTTTTATGTGTATTAGGCATTCTAAATGTTGATATGATGTCAAACCAGTGTCTATTAACCAACAAATAATGGACATGAAATTTTATTTTTTTTGAAGTGGTTACTATTGATTTTGTGGTGTAGTTGACGTTCCAGATGTTGAAAATGTGATACCACAATCTTAACATCAATTCAATGTTAATAATAGTCATGGTTAAATTTTGTTTGAATTTTTAAATGTCAATTTCACATAAAATTATGAGCCCAAATGTAGTATCTTCCCCTCAAGTTCACCCCAAAATATTTAATTCATTATTTCCATGTGATATATTAATATAGCTTGTAGAGGTTTACTATGTCCATCAAAGCTTAGAAAAACCAAGGTTTAATAGAATAAATTCATGTTTTTGTAGCACTCTTAGAGAGGATACTCAATGCAACTACTATAATGGTTGGGGCTTGAAGAGGAAGGGTACAAATTCAAGTGTTAATATTACAAGCAACTAATTATACCTATCTCTATACTCATAGAAGACATTAGATCTCAAGATAATCAAGAAATGGTGTTCTTTTCCTTTATTCCAAATTACCTTTACTATTGAACTAAGTTGAGTACAAATTTTTTTTCCTAAACAAAAGCATGGTTAATGTACACATGTATCTATCTTGGTGAGATTGTTGTGATATATTCCATTGAATAATGTCACTAACATTTGTATGAATGGTTATAATATCAAATTGTGAAGGTAAGATATAGTGTGAGATATATATTGACAAAGGTAGAAATGAATAGACTATAAGGTGTATTGCAAGGTTAGACAAAGGTTCCTTGCTAGAGATCTTATTCCTACACTAACATATAAAATAAAAATCATACTTTGTATTTCTATGTTTGATGATCATTAAAATATTCTAATGAACAATTTAGGATATTTTTGCATGAAGTAGAAGTGGAGCATTATAATATATAATATTGGCACATTGTATATTAATTCTCTTTAAGGTTTATATTAATGAGCATTACATATTTGTATATCAAGTATCTTGTAATACAAAATAAAACAACCATAAAAAAATATAGAAGAGAAGAAATTAGCGCATGCCCATCAACCTACTTTTCTTAGTTTTAACATTGCATATTTGTAGACCAAGTATCTTGTAATACAAAATAAAACAACTATATAAAATTATAGAAGAGAAGAAATTGATGCATGCTCATCAACCTAGTTTCCTTAGTTTTAGCATAGTATGTAATGGTGTGAAAATGGCACATTTTTGTCACACTTTAGAGAACTAATCATCTAATTAGGGAGAGATCCCTCACAAATAAATATAAAATTACTAATTCATGTAATGACCAATGAAGTTACAAACAACATTGAACCACATGCACCTCCTCCTCTAATTAGAGCCCATGCATGTGATGTACAATAAGCTCATCTCTTCCATTATTAGAAGATAAGTTACATTTTATCAACAATTGAAAAATCACCCAAGAAAAACCTTCATGCACCCAAAACTTTTCCTTGAAAATAACCATAGTCACCTTCCAAAAGAACATAGTCTATTCCTCCAACCTCTTCAGGAAAACCTTATCACTTCCATATTTCAATGCCAACACTTTTCCTAGTGAATTTTTTTGTCTAATAAATAAATTACAAAATAGACAAAAGCATTCATAAGTATTTTATAATCACATCACCAAGCTCTAGCAACAAAAGCACGTGTAGCCATTCACCTTACAGACATGCAAATCATAGATTAATGGCATACAAAACAAAACATAGATTAGGGCATGCAATTCTTTCAATACTGCACAAAAATAAATTTGACATCTTCTATGCACCAAATCAATAATACTTCACCAAAGCATGATACATATTCCACTTAGAAATAATAAATAGAAAATATAAACAAAACTTTTACAAAAATAGATCTACTCTTGTAGAAGGATTTCAATTTATTATAAGATAATTTAATCCATACAAACTCTAATACCATATTAAAAATTGTGATTTCGTGTATATGGCTTTAAAAACAACCAACTACTATATTTTATTTAAAAATAATTTACATTTAAAAAAAAATCCTAAATAAAAAGAAAATATTAAATATAAAAAAAAATTCTAAAAAAAAAGCAATTAATTAATTAAAAACCTTAACATTGCACAAACTAGAGTACAACTTCTAGACATTAAAGTAACGTTTCAAGTTAAAAGAAGAGATTTCTCAACTTATGTATAGTGCACTACATAAGAGGGCTTACAACTTGCCCATAAATGGAGCATCATAAGTAGATCGTGATTAAAAATTTTAAAATTTTAATTTAATTAAATAATTTAATTAATTAAGTTTAACTTAATACTAAATAATGTGTAAAATCTTTCATTTTATAAGACAAATAACTTGTAATAATTAATTTTATTAATATAATTTAATTTAAATTTTTTATTATTATTTGATAAAAAATGTATATTATATTAATATAATTGAATTTAAAAATTAATAAAAATGTTATATTTTTTTATTAA
This sequence comes from Picea glauca, assembly GCA_000966675.3. NCBI lineage: Eukaryota > Viridiplantae > Streptophyta > Pinopsida > Pinales > Pinaceae > Picea > Picea glauca. The sequence continues at coordinate 434,573 of JZKD02S1837578.1, forward strand.
CACAACTAAATTTAAAATTTTTGTTATTATTTGATATAAAAAATGTTATAAACACAAACGATTATAAATTTAAATTTTTAATTCAACAATCATTTACATACCACTTATTTTAACTTAATACTAAACAATGTGCAAAGTTTTTCATTTTAAAAGAGAAAAAATACGACTTGCAAATAAATAAAATTTCTTTTTTTTTTATAATTTAATTTAAGAAATTATTGTTATTTGATATAAAAAATTTATTTATTTATAATTTAATTTAAGAAGTTGTTGTTTTTTTATATAAAGAATGTTGTAAAAATTAATAAATACAAAATTTTAAAAGACTCATTTACATATAACTTATTTATTTACATGTAACTTATTTATTTGTATGTATGATTATGATTGTTAGTGAAGGATCTAATTTGAACATTTCATTGGTAGTATTTAAAACGATACAAATATAATTTTTAATTTGTAAAATAAATAATTTATTTATTTATATAATTATAAGGGTTAATAAAAAATAAATTTAAAACTTTATAATTTAAGAAAAGATATTTAAAATATATATATATTTTGAATAAGAAGAATATTTTAATAATTATTTGTTTAAATTTATTTGACTTTTATCCTCACTTTTTACATAAAAAGAATATATCAATCATTATTTATTTGTTGAAATCTATTTGACTTTATATATACAGATATACATCGCCAAGGCACAACATTACTTCAAAGATGTTAAGGCCATTGCACGCTGGAATGAATTGATAAATTGAAGGTTTAGCTTTATATATACACAACGCATAAATAAGTAAAACGTGTTTGAATTGATAGGGAATCATTTATCATGTATTTAAATGCCTATCGAGCATTTTTGGTCCACTTTGGTTTGAATCAAGTTTATGGAAAACAATTACTCCTTTTGAATATTTTTAATTGTTATAAATATTGTTATATAATAATAAATTAAGGATAGGTTTAAATATTTTATTTTTAAAGTTTTTGTGTAGCAAATTTGATATGAAATTGTTGGTGAAATTGTAATTTTTCATTGTTGAATTTGGTTTTTTTGCATGTATAAATAGATTCAACACCTTGAAACTCCTATCACATTTAGTATGCAATTTCAACCATAAACAATTTTTATTTCAATATTTTGTCTATTCAATGTGCACACTTAGTATGCAATCTCAACCATAGACAATCTTTATTTGGATATTTTGTCCATCCAATGTGGATGGAGCAAAGTCAATGGTTGGCTTTGCATGTCTGTTAATGGAGGAAATTGCAATCCACTTAAGTTGGGTAATCTCAACTAATGATATTTGCAATTTCAAGATTTTAAACAAAACTAATAGAAACAAAAATTTGAAAAATAAAATGTTTAGAATATTACATAATTTAATATCATTGTTATATTACTAATAATAATTTAATTTTCACCTTTTAAGTTTATTGTAAAATTTAAGATTTTATTAAGATTCTTTTTTTAACTCAAACTGGAAAATTTATAATATAAAAAGGTCGCACTGAGACAATAAGTTACATAGAGAGGAAAAAACTCCATGAGTAGGAGAAGTTCAAGGGAGAAGTTCAAAACCTGAACCTAGGCTGTGTTGAGATTGAGGATTACAATTATATTCATGATATATACAACTATTCCAGTCCAAAATTATGCTAATATAGATTCTACAAAAGTCCCCTAAACACAACCAAAATTTAAAGCACATAAAAACTAAATCTTAGGAAGGAAACTTGTTCTGGTCATCTACATCTGTCATTTTTGTATCCTTTGGTTGTGATGTTGAGATCTGGAAAAGGAGGGGAACTCAAACTGGAATTTGCAGATTATGTGTCAGCTCATGCATTTTCTTGTTGTCCCTAGAAGGTTGGTTGGAGGCAGATTTCCTCTAGTTGAATTCTTAAAGCATCAACCTCTCGTCATTCAGTGATTGGAAAGATTGCCTATGGTTAACGTTTAACTCCAGAATTGTCAGAACTTGGGGTGCGAGAGTACCCAATCTACTTTGAATTGATATCACAAACGAACAAAGGTCATCAAGTTCCTACTAGAGCTAGAGCATTCTAGAGTTGGTTCCTTGACGTCTACTTACCATGATGAAATCCATGCTGAGTCGAATTCACCGCCCTTCTGAGAGCTGGAGTTTTCAATACCTTAGGAGGGGACGAAAATGTATTTAATTGAGATTGATACTTGAATTAGAGGGTGATACATTCCTCCTTGTTGATTTCATGTACTTTCCCAATATGTAGTGGGGTGTCCTGGAGCATGAGAACAGAGATGGCTAAGATATTTTGAAGGCGTGGGAGCAATCATATCCTACTGAAGCTGTGTGCGAACTAGGACGATGATTGGAGCAGACACCTCAAATGAGATGTTTCTCTCATGTCACAAAACTGAAGAACAACACAAGGAACTCTGGTTGTTGGACAATTGATGCAACAATCACATGACATGTAACAAAGATTTACTTTCTTGCATTGATTCTTCTATTTCATTTGATATTACACTTGGAGATGACTCTTTAGTCAAAGTTCAAGGAAAAGGAACTGTACCTATTCTCACTAAACAAGATGTAAAGAAAGACATAAACGATGTCTATCACGTTCCAGATCTGAAACATAATTTGTTAAATGTAGGACAACTAGTTGAAAATGGCTATAAGGTACTTTTTGAAGGAGCATCATATAGGATATATGACAAACCTCCCAGCAGAAAATTGATTTATGAAATCCACATGATTAGGAATAGAATGTTTCCCCTGACCCTTAGAACTACAAATCTGACCCAATCTTATGCACAAAGTGCATCCACCCCCAATGAAACTATGATTTGGCATGCGAGATTTGGACATCTTCCCTTTCATATTCTAAGCCTCATGCATAAGCACTCCATGGTCAATGGTCTACCTATCTTCAAAGAGAAAAATCCCCCATGTGAGTCTTGCATTCTTGGAAAACATAAGAGAACTAGCTTTCCACAGTCCTCCACTCAAGCCAAACAACACTTAGAGCTGGTTCACACTGACCTATGTGGACCAATGCAAACAAAGTCAATAGGTGGTAGCTTTTATTTTCTAACATTCATTGATGATTTTAGCAAGAGAATATGGATCTATTTCCTCAGACACAAGTATGAAACCTTTGCAAAGTTCAAGGAGTTCAAGGCTGAAGCTGAAAAACAGAGCGGGAAATATCTGAAGATTCTCAGGTCAGATGGAGGAGAAGAATACTATTCAAAAGAATTTGCAAATTTCTGCAAATCACAAGGCATAATCATGCAAACCACAACCAAGTGTATGCCACAACAAAATGGAGTGGCTGAGAGGAAAAACTAGACTATAATGAACATGGCAAGGAACCTTCTCAAAGAGAAATGTTTGTCAAGTTTATTTTGGGCTGAAGTTGTAGCATGTTTAGTTTATCTCCTGAATAGATCCCCAACCACTAGTGTCAATATGAAGGTCCCTCGAGAAGCATGGAGTGGGACAAAACTGGATGTTGCTCATCTTACGACCTTTGGATGCATTGCATTCGCTCACATACCTTTCGAATTGAGGAGGAAACTTGATGATTGCAGTGATAAATGCATTTTGTTTTGGATACAGTGAGGCATCCAAAGCCTACAGACTCTACAATCCGATTTCAAAGAAACTCATTCTCAGTAGAGATGTCAAATTTCTTGAAAATCAGTACTGGAGTGAGTTTGAAAATCACCCTATGGACAGTCAAAATCCATTGCTGCCACTTCCTGAACACACAGAAAATTCAGGACAACAAACACATCAGCCTGCCCTTCCAATATTGCAGGTACAAGGACAACCTGAAAGTTCTCAGGACAACTCTTCTTCAAGCATAAATTCATCCTCTGAAATTCAAAATCAGCGAACTCAAAGCGTGAGATAAACCCATCAGCAGTTGGATGATATTGATCAACACAATATTTTTGCATTAATGTCATGTCAACCTACATCTTTTAAAGAGGCAGCTAAAGAGCAACATTGGGTTCAAACCATGAACCAAGAAATTGACTCTATTGAGAAGAAAAAGACATGGGATCTTCTTGATCTTCCCAAACATAAGACAAGTATTGGTGTCAAGTGGGTTTACAAAACTAAACTCAATAAAAAGGGGCAGATTGAAAAACACAAAGCAAGACTTGTTGCCAAAGGATTCTCACAACAACCAGGCATTGATTATGGTGAAACTTTTGCTCCAGTAGCAAGGTTGGACACTTTAAGGACTCTCTTAGCCATAGCAGCTGAACACAAATGACAAGTATACCAAATAGATGTCAAGTCATCTTTCTTGAATGGTGTCTTAGAAGAAGAGGTATATGTGGATCAACCACCTGGATTTGAAGTCAAAGAGCAACCATCCAAAGTGTATCGGTTGAAGAAAGCCTTGTATGGCTTAAAGCAAACTCCAAGAGCTTGGTACATCAGAATTGATACTTACCTGATCAAGAGTGGTTTCAACATAAGCCAAAATGAGCCAACTCTATATACCAAAACATACCAGCAATGTAAAATTTTGATTGTTTGTCTATATGTTGATGACATGATATATACTGAAAATCTTGAGTTAGTGAGTTTTAAACATGCCATGAAATCTGAGTTTGAGATGGCATATCTTGGCACATTGAAATATTTTTTGGGGATTGAGGTTGACCAATCAACCAAAGAGATTTTTGTATGTCAACAAAAGTATGAAGTAGACATCATCAAAAGATTTTTCATGGAAGACTGCAATCCAATAGAAATCCCTATACCCCTAGGCACAAAATTGAGCAAGCAAGATGAAGGGCCTACAATGGATTCTACCTTGTACAAAATTTTAGTGGGTAGCTTGTTGTATCTTACAACTACTAGGTCAGATATTATGTATGCAGCCGGCTTTGTTTCCAGGTTCATGGAATCTCCCAAGGATTCTCACTGGAAAATGGCCAAAAGGATTCTTAGATATGTTGCTGACACTCTCAATTTTGGTTTATGGTACACTAATCTAAAGACAATCATCTTTCTGGTTACACTGACAGTGATTTTGTAGGCAGCCTAGATGACCAGAAAAGCACCTCAGGGTAAGCTTTTCACCTGGGCACAAATCTAATTTCTTGGGCATCAAAGAAGCAGTCCATTGTTTCAATATCTTTTGCAGACGCAGAGTATGTCGCTGCTACCTCAGCTTCCTGTTAAGTTGTGTGACTGCGAAGACTATTGAATGACATGTCACATACAGAAAATGAGCCAACTCCTATCTTTTGTGACAATACTTCAGTAATTGCTTTATCAAAAAACCATGTTTTTCATAAGAAAAGCAAGCACATTGACATTCATTTTCATTTCATACGCAAGCTAGTCAATAATGGTGAAATCGCGCTTCAATTTTTGTGGCTCACGAGACTAGCTCTCAGACATCTTTACAAAGCCATTGGGAAAAACCATTTTTTATTTTCAGAGATATCACTTGGGCATTATCAGTGCTGATGTTTGCAACTATTGAGTTTAAGAGGGGGTGTTAGTAGTAACCTCAAGAGTGTGTGACTGTACACTGTCAGTTGTTCTCGCCAGTTGTACTAGTCGTTAGGATTTGTTATGTACTTCTTGATTTGGTGGTTTTGTTTTCTCTTTATACCTTTAGCCTATCATCTAATACAATTGCGCTATGTATTTTTTTGTTCCTGAGCTGTCTACTATGTATTGTCTATTTTGTTTTTTGTCTTGTCAAACTTGTCCTCTATAATCATAAAGCACCCTTTAGCACTTGCCGCCCCGAAATATTTTATTGCAGAGTAGGATAACATGGGAGCAAACAACCTGTTTTTCATGCAAAAAAATGGGCATGAATCCGACCAGATTTTCAAGATTAACCTGAAGGATATTTCAGAATCCAACCAACCCATTTTAAACCAACCCAGATGCTCACAAAATCGACTAAAATTCTGGATTTACCATAAATTTAAAACGGTACCTTAATCCAGAAATTTAAAACCCCGTGAGAACTTGTTTTAAATTTTACAAAAGGAAGGCTAAGTACAAAAGCACTATGTTAATTTATTTTTATTTTTATTTGTTTAAAAAAAAATCCCTGGTCAAATCATTACGGAGCACTTCAAATATACTCCGCCATCCTATGTAAATTCAACTGTTCTCTGGACTCAAAGCGGCCATTTGTGCGAATCCTGCTGCTTCCAATCTCCTGCAATTAGACCTTCGTGCAACTATCGACAAAATTGGTCGTGGCAAATGGCATGCTCATAACTGCGCTCTTAGAATCGTCTTTGAAGTCTTGTTTTTCTGGCTCTCTTTTATTTTGGATGTTTGGTTGACAGTAATATATGTCGGTGTACCAGGATTTCTGAGTATCACTTGCGGTGGTAAAGCAAATTACACCGCCGAAAACAATATAGAATGGGTTACTGATGATAATTACATAGGCGTCAGTCAGACAGCAAACATAGGGGATGCCTCTAAACAAGCCTTCGGTTCTTACTTGCACACTCTACGCTTCTTCCCAAAGCCTCTCAACAAGACTTGCTATCAGTTAACTGTGGCCCCAAATGTGCCTTACCTGTTAAGACTATGGTTTGTCATTGGAGATTACAGTGGATTCCAACAATCGCCGAGCTTCGCTGTATCTATTGAGACACTCGGTTTGTTGTCTCATGCAAACATATCATTCTCTGTTTATAATACAATTTGTATTGAAGACATTTTCGTTAGTTCTGGCAAATTGCTGTACATTTGTTTGATTAGAACATCAGAGACTTCCGATCCGTTTATCAATGCTATTGAGTTGAGAACCCTCCAAGATGGCATGTATGGACAGGCTAAGCCAGGAACATTATTGCTTTTAATCTGGAGAATTGATTGTTATGGAAATTCAACGGCAATTAGGTAAATATTTTTAACTGTATATGCTTTTATACAGATATAAAAGTCATAGTTTGATTAAGTCACAGGGTTCGCAGAACCTAAAGCTTGAGGCTCAAAATTGGGCGAACCTAGTTGGTAGAATCTAATGTCCAACCTAAACGAACTTTAGGATGAATTTGAAGAGAATTTTATTCAATTTTGTTATGTTATTGAATTTGAATTTTCGGATGAATTTGTTATACAATTTTATTTAAATTTAGTATGAAATTTGAAATTTTAAAATAAATTTGAAACAGAATTTTATTCAAATTTGATGTGTACTTGAATTCCAACTTTAGAATAAATTTGAAGGAGAATTTTATTCAAATTTGATATGAGGTTTGATTAGGGTTCTATATATAACCAAACCTCATCAGAATCTTATTGGAAAATTGGAACCCAAACCATGTGACTTATTTTGTCTTTGATAGGTGAAAGACCAATTTTGATGCACTACTGTTGTGCAGTTGTGATATTTACAATTAATGACTGAGCTGAATAGCCTTACATGATGGTGAATTAACAGGTATCCTCAAGACAACTTCGACCGCATCTGGGCATCAGATATAACTTCAAAAGATAATAATCGTGTGCTGCCTGTAACTTCACAGCATGCCATTTCATCGAAGAATACAAAAGATCTACCTCCAACTGCGGTCATGCAAACCGCGTGGGTTGTGAACAGCTCGGAGTTAGACAACCTTGAATTTACTCTAGGGGCCACCGGAGGGAAAAATTCAGTCCTGGTGTTGTATTTTGCAGAGCTCGAGACGCTAAATATGTCTGAATCGAGATCTTTCTACGTCAGAATAAATGGTGGAAAACGGTCTGATATCATTACCATGGTACCAAATTATTCAGCCCTAGAGCTAACATTCCTATCTGATGCAACAGATAATCTTCGATTTGATATCATCAAGGCCGCTAACTCCACTCGTGGTCCTATAATTAACGCTTATGAGTATTACTTGGTATCTGATACGGAACCTGCGACGTATTCACAAGATCGTAAGTGCTCCGACTACATGTTTCATACTGAAATTACCATTTTATAATTCAATGTCTAACCAAGAACTTCTTAAACTAAAGTTGAAGCTCTCGACGCTATCAAATGGAGGTTTGACATTAAAGATTGGATGTCCGATCCGTGCTATTTGATCCAATGAGAAGGAATTAGCTGTGATAACAGCTCTTCGGCCATAAGAGTCTCTCAACGTAAGTTTGTTTACCATTCACGGCTTATTAGCAGAAATTGTAAAACTGACTAGACTCGTACTTGAAATTGTAATAACTTACGATCTTTCTCTTCTTATCAGAAATTTGTCGGGAAGGAATCTGTCAGGATCGGTACCTGAGGATATTGGACTGTTGACTTCATTAGTTAACATGTAAGCATAATTCTGTTTAAAATATGCATTGTGGTTATAAGTTTTTCTCTTAGTTAGCTGAAACAAAAACTTAGGTAGCTTAAGCAAAAAATAAAAAGATAAAGATTCTAATAGTAAAAAAATAAATCAGGATTAAATGAAGAACAAAAATCACACAATTGATACAATGATTTATGTGGAAATTCAATATGAGAAAAAACCTACAATGATAATGGGTATTCTTATTATTCAAGAGAAAATTACAATAACCAACAAGCATACGCCATATTGAGTCTTGTTCACACACTGCACCTCACACACTATGCTAGTACTCACATACTACACTATGCTGGTACTCACATACTACACTGCCTTGGGCTGCTTACTCACACTGCACTAAGCTGGGTTGCTTACTCACACTGAGCTAAGTTGCCCTGTGCTGGGCTGCCATATGTTGGGTACTCACACTGCACTGGGTTGTGCACTTACTTCTATGGATATGCTCTTATATATAACTTCTATCATATAGTTACACAAATGGATCATAAAGAGATTACACTTTACACAACATGTTCACTGTAGTGGGAGCATGATCCAGAATCGGATCCAGGAGCCTGCCAGGGCTCAAAAAGGCTCAAAAAATGAAAGTGCTCGAAATCCGACGAAATCAACGCGATTGTTTCCGTCTCATCTTCCTGATTCCGGCCATATATTTACTTCGTCAAACAAGCTTTGTATGCGAAAGATATCGCATTCTGTCCGAAAACGTAAATAGACAAAAATAATGGGTGACTGTACAGTCCGTACAGTGCCATGTGGCAGGTTGACTGTACAGTTCATACGACCGTACAATTTACGTGGCAGCTTCTGGTGACGACATGTGGCAGGTGGCGGAGCACATGACAGGTACAGTTGGACCAGTGAGAGGGTGACACGTGTCACCACTGTAAAGGTGGCACATGGCACAGGCTGACGTGGCATGGATGAAGTCAGCAGGTTGACTGGGTAGGTATGGTAACAGGGGGCAGAATACGTGGCAGGCACATGGACGAATCAACGCTCGATAGGTGGCAGTTTTTGATTGGTTGTTGAGGTGCCACATGACCCAGTCATGGGATGCCACGTGGCACCCTGTGGTTGGCTCTCGGATTATGTAAAACTATATGGTCTCCACTGGGGTCGAACCCCCGACCTCTTCCGCACTATGGACTGACGGGACCGGGCTAACCACCTGGGCCACTGTTGGTTCTTATTAACTATATGACAAAGAATGTATTTAACTTTGATTTTAAGATTATTTGGAGGCGGAAAGGGCCGGGGCTTAGCCCCAGCCCATGGTTCAATATATGTTTATGCGACCACAGGAGCCCAGACAGGGGAGCTTACCATATGCGCGAGAGTAATGGGATAAGGCCTAGCCCTTGGACCCCGCGCCAGCATGTAACCACCACCAATGGAACCGGGGCCTATCCACATTTTTGGGCGCGGGGGTTAGTCTGTTAAGCCATCGGTTCCATGGAACGTGCCCGAAGACCAGGAGCTAGCGCGCATGGGAAGGGCCAGCGCATAGCCCGAGGGGCTAGCGCTCGGCCACATGGCCCCATGTGACCCTGCCAAGGGGGCGCGTGCACAGACTAAGGGGCTTATTCCCTATTATTAAAACAAAGTGGGTTTTTTGTTATATAGTTTGGGATTTTCATTGATTTTGTGCATGTTATTAATAGATTTTAGTCATTTTGGGGAGTTATTGGGCATTTTTGGAGCCCAAATTTTGGGAGGAAGTTGGGGATGGATAACCAACTTCAGATCTATAAAAACTAGGTCTGTTTGAGGCCAGGAAGGACAGTAAGAGCAGAGTTATGTTGAAGGGAAGCCAAGCCAAAGCCATTTTTATGCAGGGAAGCTATTGAGGAGTAGACGCTTGCGGGCCATTTCTGGGAGCTACGGACATCCGTTTTGCGTGCCGTTTTCTTTGCTGGGTTCTAGAGATCTGGAAGAACATGACCAGATCAGTCTTGTAGCCAATTGACACTGCTGCGATGTACTTTTGATATTTTGAATAGAAATAAAGAAGCCTCCCCCACAGAGACAAAGGCCCAGAGACGTAGGCAATGTTGTGCCAAACTCCGTTATCAATTCTCGTGTTATGGTTTGCTCTTTATTATTTCATTTCAGATCTGCAAATGTGTATATGGCTGTCATAATTCCTCTATTTTCCTCATTCTTTCATTAAGCTTCTTAAAAGGGTTAATTAACACATGCAATTTAAAACTCAACCATAGCCATTAAAAGATCCTACGGATCAAGTGGTATCAGAGCTAGTTTACGTTTGGATTTGAGTTTTGCATGTTAACCAAGGAAAAACTACAGCGTGGTGAAGGCAAGCTTGTTGCAAAGAATCCATTAATTGGATTGAGAAAGAGAGCTTCTCACAGCGAGAAGATGGCATCGGAAGAAGGGCTTTCTCAGGATGACAAAGAGTTCCGGAAAACATTCCTTGGTATGTCGGAGATGGTGAAAGTTTTGTATGAGAATTACTTGGAACGAAAAAGACTAGTTTTGGGTGAATCTTCAAAGGGAAAAAGTGAAGAGGAAGAGGATCATCCTCAAATTCCTCCTTCACCTCCATCATCACCTCCTTCTTCTCCTTCTTCTTCAAGTTCAAGTTCTAAATCTAATGCAGAGAAACTTGACAATTGGATTAGGCAGATGGAGGTTTACTGCAGTGTGCAACAGATCGAAGATGAGGCCACACAAATCAAGTTGGCATCTTTGAGACTTGCAGGTACAACTCTCATATGGTGGCAAAGCAAGTTGCAAAATGGAACTCAACAAGTGGGTAAGGTATTTCCATCATGGAAGAGTTTCATTTATGCACTTAGGAAACAATTCTATCCTTTGGGTTATAAAGAAAAAGCATTAATTGAATGGCAATCTTTAAAACTAAGAAAATGACAAACAGTGCAAAAATACACCGATGGATTTCGAAAAATGGCATTAATGTTAGATATCCCTTTACAAACACAAGAAACTCTTATGAAGTATATAGGAGGTTTACCTGCGCATATTAGAAACATTGTTTT
>JZKD02S1837578.1:465965-488200 GCA_000966675.3 Picea glauca
GTTGCTTTCCAGACATGCATCCTTCACAAACTCCTTGACTTTGAGAAATTTTAGGTAGTCCATACACCATTTCAAACCTTTTCATTAAACTTAGACTTTTGTAATTTAAATGTCTCATCCTCTCATGCCACAACCTACCCACATTATCAACTTCTGCAACCAAAGCTTTCTCATTTGAGGTAAACTTTCCAAACTTATAAAGTCCATTTTCTACATATCCAGAAGCAACCACTTTATAATTACTATTAATATCTTTAATTAAGCATTTGTCCTTATAAAACTCAACCTTATAACCTTGATTTGCAATTTGAATCACAGAGAATAAATTTGACTTAAGATTGGGAACCAACATAACATTATTGAATACTCCATCTTCAATAGCAACATTTCCACTTTCAATCACGTCTAGTGTTGTATCATCACCAAGAAAAATTCTCCTTAGTGCAATCATTATCTAAAATAACAAATTTCTCCTTATTGTGGGACATATGCCTAGTTGCTCCTGAATCTATGACCCAGTCATCTTTATTTGAAACATTGGCATTAAGTGCAACACAAAGAGCATTACCTTTTTCTCTTATAGAGTTTTTATTATTTGAAAATTTAAGTTGCTTTTGTTGCATGTCCCATTGCTTTTTACGACAATCCTTCTCATAATGCCCTGGCTTTCCACAATAATGACAATTATTATTAAATCTATAAGAATGTTTCTTTTCTTCAAGTTGCTTTGAAAACTGACCTAGCTTATCTTTGAATGTCTTAGTATAGTGAGTTGATCTTCCCTTGGAGACAAGTGCATGATTTTCATCATTAGATGACTCCCTTTCTGGCGTGGCGTTGCTCTTCCTGCAATAACTTGGCAGTAAGATTAGCTACAGAAATAGTGGGAATTTTATCAATTGTGTCAAGCCCTCTAATGAAAAGCTGATAGGAACTAGGAAGGGTCCTAAGGATGATATGGACAAACTCCTTTTCTTCCAATGTTTTTCCAAGACTTTCTAATTTATTACGCATATCTTTCAACTTGGTTAGATGAGGTGCAATTTCTTGATTATTAGACAACCTCAAATTATGTAAATCACTAGTAAGATTTAAGATCCATGATTCACTCGTATTATGATACAATTGCTTAAGTACCTTCCATATTTCAGTGCCTTCTCTTAAATTTTTAATTTAAAAGAATACTTCATGAGACACAAATTTTAATATATACACCAGCTTCCTTATTTCTTTGATTCCATTTTTCAAGAGTCTTTTGTTCAGTAGGAGGGGCCTCTTTCCCACTAACGAAATCATATTGCTTCCTCATTGTTAAAAATGGCTCTATTTTATGCACCCAATCATTATAATTTTTCCCATTTAACTTAATTTCTGGAATTATATATACCATGTTAAATAGCCATTTTATTAATGAAAAAATACATGGCCATTTTATCAATGAAAAAATACTCCCACACAGAAATTATGCCTTCTTCACACAATATCCCACACACAAAAATTGTCCCTTCTCCACAATAGCACAAACAATAACACCACTGAAAATATCCTTTCTTGCTATTTTAAATTTCTTTATTATTTAAAAAAAACTCCCAGAACTCCAAAACCGAAATGGTAACCCAAAAACTTCATTAAATTTTTTGTAATTTAAGAATAAAGCTCACCCTCCTTGTGGTAGCTTCCTCACCCAGCGCGCCTCCTTCACCAACGCGGACGGCTTCTGCAATCGGGGGTTTTCTTGGCAGCAGACAGCAAATTTGACAGCACCTCCAGCAGGGAGCACACACAGCAATTCGATTTGAGCCTGGCAGCAGACAGCAATACACTTGACAGCACTCAACGGACAGCCCAATATCAACGCTGCTCTGATACCATGAAGAGAGCAGGAAGAACAGAACACGAATTTAAAAACAAAAGAGAGAAGGAAAACATATACACAGCTGAATTGAAACTCAGACCAATGCTTAACCAATGCTTAACAGGTTAGATAGATATGAATTTATAGAAAAATTACAAGCTGCAGGATTCTCTCGAAGCCTCCAGAGCTTCCGGCGATTTCTAGAAGTCTATTGCTATTTTTCTGCAGTCCGCCGTCTTTGCCAAATACCACAATTAATTCTGCTTTTAGATGTCTTCCTACCGCCATACTAATAAACATTACAGGTTAATTAATCTCTGTTTTAACAGTTTCTGAAGTGAAACTGTTAACTAATCATTTTAGATATCAACAGAACAAATGACGAGCGTATTTTGGATAAGTTATTGTACCAATCAGGTATTATATATTTATTGTACGATTTCATTGAAATATACAGTCCACAGTTACTTTTTCCATTCTACAACCTAATTTATATCCATGATGAATACATTGGCAAGCATTGATGAATCCAGACAAATGCAGACTAGTGGCAAATCGACCTTCTACTGCAACTGCAACAAGAGGAAGAGGCTCTGTAATTGAGAAAATTGAGACAAAGTATAGAGAAATCAAACACCATCAGTCAGTCTCCTCAGTTTAGACACAGGAGAATGATAATTCGGGAACCCAATATAATGCAAAAGGCTTTGAATCTTTCTATGTCAAGGAATAAGGATCCGCTAGAAGTAGTCTTGATCCAGCTGCTGCATCCATGACGGAAGAGAGATCCATCACCTGCTGCTGCTGATCGAGAGACAAATCATCGATCTCCATGCCGCCAAATTTATTCACAGGATTATATTCCTGGGAGAGCATTCCACCTCCCGCAGAAGTGGAAAAGCGTCTGGCCTTACAAGTTGTGGCGGCGATAACAGTGTATAACATCAACGCCACCAACATGCGCCTCCACACCATCCCTGCTGCAACTGCTGTAGCCATATCTTGCTCTTCTCTCTGCGACAGGTTTTTGTGAGAAAAACTCGAACTCCAGACCTTCAGGAAAGGAAAGACTACCAGCCTACTGAATATTGGGATTGAGGTTGGGGACAGTTTTGGTGGTGTGCAAGCCTCCCTTCAAAGGTAACAAAAAGATGGTGGGACAGGGAAGGAGAAAAGATTGGATTCGACGGAGGACACTGGGTGTTTTTTTGCGAGGCCGTTACTGCCATGTGTTGGTTGTAAATGACTCGTGGCAATTTCACAGTTGCATGTCCTCCGGATCATTCATTGCTTGCCGTAATTAGAAGACCACACTTTCCATCTCTCCAGTATTAATGGTTATAGCCAAATATTACACGTTTGCTCCATCCCACTGCAAGTTGGACTATTGCATTTGAATTGCGATTCGTACATCAATGAAAGAACAGCTTTCAAAGTTAACTCATACTCTATCAACTGGTTATCGAAGGAGCAAGTTATTATGTGGAAAGTTTCATTTTTCGGGTGGAAATTCCTTTTAAATTTGATCGTTGATCGTGATTCTGGGGAAGTTGCAATTTCTTCTAGTTGTATGTGAAAGTAATTTGTGGTTACAGGAATAAGTTAATTTTGTAATTAAGAAATAAGTTAATTTTGTAATTAAAAAATTCTATTCTTAGTCATAATTATTATAGTATCGGGTTAGAAATATTAGGGGTATTATGATTTAAAATTTGATTATGGTAAAATAATGTTGTGAGGGGTTTTGCCCAATTTTAAATTAGTCAAAACTGTCATAATTCTTACCGGTTGACAAACATAATTCTTACCGGTTGACAAAAATAGAGTGAAGTGTGTTACAAAATTTGAATATGGTGAAATAATGTCGTTAGGTGTTTTGCTCAATTTTGAATTAAACAAATTTGTCAAAATTCTTACCAACCAACAAATAGAGTGAACTGAGTGAAGTGTGTTACAAGATTGAATGGTTCCACAATTTAATGGTTAGGATAGAGCATTGCTACATAAACAATTTAAGGTCAAACTTCAATGAATGTAAAACCCTTTATATCTATTTGAAAGATGGTGATTGACTACCCAAAGTATTTAATCAATTTTTCAAAGATGTTTTTATCATTTTAGTTTATATCATATTAGTTTATAAGTAATGCTTCTACATTTTTTCCAAACTAACCAAAGTAAATGAAAACACAAAATGAATTCAAGAGTTTGATGTCATATGAAGAGAAGAGCAATATAGCATTAAGTACTTATTGACTCAATTGCAATATTTATTCAAGTTTTCAAAGGCTATCATTCATGCTTAAATATGTTATCAAGGTTCAATATAAGATCTATATATCATGATCCTTAGGTTCATGGGGTAACCACAAGAGAGTGACACCCTGTCCTCACATAATGGTTGTTTGGTTGTGATGTGCGTATGTTGGATGTTTTCCAACAATACTTTATAGTACCTATTTCATACATTTAAAAAGGAATCTCCATTACTAAGTTGAATACACTTAACATCTAACATTTTGGAATTGTTCTTATAACATACATGAATCTCTCTATTAAATATTAAAAACATTACATGAAGATGATGTGAGAAAGAATTCCTTGTATTTTCTTTTTGTAATGATTTTCACATCAACTATGATATGAAGTACTTAAGAACATATGATTTTCATGATCTATAAATGGCAGGCCTATTGCTTGTCCATTTTGTTAACATGTATCTCTACATAAACGAATAATGTTCTCTGCTGCTAATCACCAACATGCATAAAAAATAATGGATCTATTTCATATTTGGTTCACTACCCGTCTGCTTTCTTTAGTAGACATACCTCCGTTCAACAAAGGCTCTCCATTTTTTTTCTCAAACTGCAAGTTCTCTCCACACATAGAATGGAAGATATGTGGTAGCATTGTAGCTATACTTCAATGATCAAATAAGTGAATAATGAGTGAATACAACAATGTTGTAGTGTATGGTACTGGAACTAATTGAATCACTGTGTACTCATACAAACCCACCACAAAATAATAAACACTTAGAAATAAGCAATTGCAATATTTACTATAGAAAGTGGTTAAATAGTGAATTGACAATATACTCAACCAATTCCAACACTCAAACAATCATTTGAATCAGTGAATAGAGCTAGGATTACAATGTATCTTTGTTATAGTTCTCGTGGTTTACATAGAATGCAAGAACATATTAAAACCAAAATTACATCAAGTATACACAACCATCAACACCATGAGACAACATACATTTTTTTACACTAGAAATCCAAATGGGAAAACCATGTTCTAGGGGGTTTTCATTAAGAGGAATTGATTAAAAAGAAAAAAGGTGAGCTATGCATAGAAAACCTTATGAATTGTTACTCACTAGCATAAGAAAATTTATAGGTGGATTGAACTCAACAAAAATATTTTCTCATGCATGGCCATGCATAATGTCTCCCTTGCCCTTTAATCTTTGAGCTGACTACCTCTTAGAGTTCTCCCCTCTAGAAAGGCCCTTCTTCATTTACTCTTAGTCTTTTCTCTCTTCTCTTCCATTGAATGACCTTCTTCATCTCAACCTTCATTTTTAATGGGATTATTTTGAAGGAAGACCATCACAATGGTTCATTTCAATTCCAAGTAAATTTTTGAACATTTCTTCAACTTTGCCCAAAAAGATAGTTAAATACTTGTTAGAAAGTTTACTAAGAGATTTTGGAGAGGATCCAATTTAGATAACACCTCCCCATTTTCAACATTTTGGTTCCCAAAAACCTCAAATCCCTTCAATCTTCTTTTTCTCTACATTTGCATGCCTACCTCCTTTGTTTCCATCAAGTAATGTTCAACAAATCTCCAAGAAAGGGTCCCTCCACTGCAAGATAGAAGATAAAATATAAATAGGCGTTTCTTTGGACATAATCCTATTGTCCATCTCATGGATAGAGATGACATTTTCTACTGCAATAGGTCATTGGACAACCTTTTCTCAATGGGATGAAAGTGAAAGTAGTTCATCTTTCCCCTTAACCTTGACTCTCCAATATTTCTTCTTGGTTATTCATTTCTTGGGATGGAGTTCCAGGAAAAGCCTCCAACATTTGGCCTCCCAATGTCTAGTCAAACTATAGTACTAGAAATAATTCCTACATGGATTGATTAGCCTTTTAGAGAGACAAGAATTGCTAGCCTTATGACCCCTTTTATTTAAATATAAACAAACCAAAGATACTATGCCATACCTTTTTGGTTTGTGATGATTCTTTTCAGTTAGGTTTGTTGGTCCCTCGAAGAGTTGGAGCGGATTTAGATGGGGAAAGTGTCTCTTTTCTACCCTCTTCCAAGCCTCTAAAAGAATATTTGAGTGGCTTGTTGCACACTCCTTTTATAGCTACCTTTTCGTCCATGGGAATGGCTTATTTTCTAGTTCCTCTTGCCTTGACTAAGGTGGCTTGATATGAAATTGTGCTAGCTTCTTGTCCATTGAATCTTAATCCTTCATGACCAATCCTCTATTGAGATACAATGGATATCTGAATTCTTTGGCCTTCCTTTCCTAGCCTTTGGCCATCATAGCCCATTCACATCATGAGCTTGGAACCAATGCCTCTAGTGTTATTTTTAAATTCATCAAAGGTATCTTGACGAAGGGTCTTGGAAGGCAACTTTACCATGCTTAACTATGTCATGGTGTTAAATTCTGCAATGGCAACAAAAGGGTCTCTTGGGCAACTTCTTGTAGCTTCTTCAAGATCTCTTCCTTCATTGTGAAGTCCTAGTATAGTTAAGAAGTCACTTTTGTGAACCTCTCCTCTTGCCAACTATCCAACTGACTGAATTTCTCCTCCAATTGCAAGAGCTACAATATGCTCCTATCTAATTCTTCCCTCATGGTGGTGAAGGAGTCCTGACATTTGGAAACTTCATTTTCTAGTTCATCAACTTTTTGTCTCCAATACCAACTTTTCTCTTGTATCTACCTGTTGAAGTCTCTCAACTCTTCTAGTTTAATGATTTTCTACATGGAAAGTGATTCAAGGTATTTGATGAACTTTGACATGATGCCATCTTATTTACAAATAGTAGGCCTATGGAATTTCCATTTCGTCAACACAAATATCTACGAAGATAAATAACGTTTTCTACTGGTAATCACCAACACACATGACGAATAATGGTTCTATTTCATATCTGGCTTACTACTTGATTTCTTACTACTCTATTTAACAAAGGATCTCCAAATCTGTTCTCAAGTTGTAAGTTCTCTCCACACATCAAATGGAATATATTTGGTAGCGTTGTAGCTATACTCCAACAAACAAATAAGTGAATAATAGATGAAAACAATAATGTCATAGTGTATATGGTACTGGAACTAATTGAAATGTTGTGTACTCATACAAACCCACTACAAAATAATAAACACCGAGTAAGAAACAATTGCAATATTGGTTGTAGAATGTGGTTAAATAGTGAACCAATGATACACTCAACCAATTCCAACACTCAAGAAATAATTTAAACCAATGAATAGAGCTAGGATTACAATGTTTCTCTATTATAGTTGCCATGGTTTACATATAATACAAGATCATATTGAAACCAAAATTGAATCAAGTATACACAACCATTAACACCATGAGTAAACAAATATTCTTTTTACACTAGAAATCCAAATGGGAAAACTAGGTTCTAGGGGATTTTCATTAAGAGGAATTGATTAAAAATAAAAAGGGTGAGCTATGCATAGAAAACCTTATGCATTCTTGTTCAATGGAAGAAGAAAATTTATAGGTAGATTGAACTCAACAATAATCGTTTCTCATCCATGGCTAGGCACAATGTCTCCCTTGTCCTATTATCTTTGAGTTGACTACCTCTTAGAGCTCTCTCCTCTAGAACTACCCTTCTTCATTTCCTCTTAGTATCTGCTCTCTTCTCTTCCATTGAATTCTCTTTTTTCATCTCAAATTTCATTTTTAATGGGCCGACTTGGAAGGTCAACTGTCACAATGGTTCATTTCAACTTCCAAGTAATTTTTTGGACATTTCTTAAACTTTGCAAAAAAAATAATTAAATACTTATTACAAAACTTACAAAGAGATTTTGGCAAGGATCCAATTTAGATCATTTCATTGTCGATAAAAATGTCATTTTCAAAGAAAACTTCCCAAAAAAAAATGATGTCATACAAATAAAATAATGCATAATATGTAAATACTTTATGGACCATTGCTCCTTACACAATATCATATCCCTTTCCTAGCCCCCCAAAAATTGAAGAAGGAACCTTATGTCATTAGTTTGAACATATGAAACCCTTGAATATAAAATGAGAACCCACGTATGTCATTAGTTTGAATATATGAAACCCTTGAATATAAAATGAGAACTACCACATCATCGGATCAATGGTTAATTTCCTCATGGAGAGAATTAACATACCAAAACTTTTGGAGGTAGAAAAGCTTGGCTCAACTAAGGCTTATCTTCAACAAATGCATACGAATAGGTCTACATGATCCTCTAACCTTGCAAGGCACTATAATTGAGATGTTGAAGTGCTAGAAAATACTATGTGAATATTTAACATTGCAACACAATTTTCAAAGACTTAATGAAACTAACAATGTTGTTATTTCTAACTTGCTGTTTTTGAACTTGTTAATGTCATTTTCAATGCTTTCTAATTAGCTCCAAAATCAAATGTAATACTGTATTGCTTGTTTGGATGTCTCTTCGATCGTTATTTTATTCTATTGATCATTCAAATTGAAATAGACTTTGTGGCATTAACTCACTTACACATAAATTCTTTCTAATTCATAGAATTTGTAGCAATAAATCCAAATACTTTGCTTGATGTTGGAGCATCTATGGCCAAGGAAACTATTGTAAACAAACCTTGTTTTTTAGTAAATTAAGTTTGTTTTGTATTTAATAATTTATAATTATTACTTAGTAAATTATAAGGTATTGGGAATATAAATATATTATTTATATGCTTCAAAATTCATCTAACATGCACAATTTATTTCGGTGTGAATTTCTCCAAAATTGGTAAAAGTTTCAAAAATACAAATTGTCATTTTTGGAAGCTTATTACTTCTCCATGAGGATATATTGGTGTCATATGAGGATTTGGGTTTGTAGTATGCCATGGTATCCTTGTTTTTCCTCAAGTAACCATTTTGACATTATTTGATTGCATTAGAAAATACCATGTTAGATGATTTTAATTTATTTCACAACAGAGCCCATTTTTCTTATTTTTCTACAACAATAAATTTTTGGAGTATGATTAAAAATATAACCATATGAAAAGGTTAAGTAATTCATTAGGAACACTTGGAAACTTGAAAATATAAATTTTAGTAATGTTGGACAGTTGGTTGTCATTGATGTCAACCCTTGGAGAGTGATCTTGGAGATTGATGTCAACCCTTAGAGATTGATGTCAACCCTTCGAGAAGCTCGGAAGCCCCAAAGATGTGGAAGAGAACATTTGACAGTTGGTTATCATCTATATGATCGATATTGATTGTGAGTTAGTTGATGTCAGAATATGCGATGGATACATTTGATGAAGTTTACATGAAGCCTCAGAGGTGTGGTTATGGCACCCAAATTTGAATGAGGTTTTTGGAAATGAAGGATAGTGTAAATTTAGGTAAGACACTCATATATGTATAGTACTTTTCATGTCGCTTCTACTGATATGTGGAACACCATGTGGTTCCTCATGGTTAGGGAGATATGGTTTTGTGAAGTTGGAAGCCCTGAAGAATGGTCAAGAATCCCCTAGTTGGTTACAAGTCTTTAGTGAAAGGGTAAATTGGTTGTAACAAGATATTTCAAGAAGCCCTAAAGTTAAGGAAAGAGGTCCTAAAGTTAAGGAAATAGGTTACTTAGAAAAAGTATAAATACACCTTAAAAAGTCTCTCATAACACATGATTTATACACAAAAGTTCATTGAATATCTATATAAGTGATACAATGATTCTTATCTAAGGTAAAAAAGGATATCTGAGGAGTTTTTCAGAGGGAATATGGAGTAAAGAATGTCTAAATTGCAAGGGAGGATGAAGTCTTGTGAGGATGTGTTCTAAGGCATGTTATTTATAGGCCATCTTACCATTTTTGGTATAAATTGTTTTCTATAATGTTTTATATAGAAAACATTATAGAATCTTGAGAAGACATATCAAGGTACCTGTGGTATAAATTTCATATTTAGTGTCATTGTAGTTTGGGAGATACACTCTATGGAAGATATGGTTTTTGGCTAGTCCTGGAACTAGTCTCAAACAAGTGTTCCGGGTAAAAAGGTCATAACTTTTTCATAGAAGAAAAAAATTTAGTGAGACCAAATGGATTGGATAAAGTACAGTCCGTAGTATGTTTTATACAGTTTTTAGATCCATATATAAAATATTTCTCCTGTGGAATTCTCTACAAATTCGCTCTCTAGAATAAGATAGAATTAAAGAAGGCATGCCATTTTTTCTATATATCATTTTTTCGGAGGTTCCAAGTAGTGAAACCTGGAGGAATTTTAGAGAATATATTGAATAATATTGTAGACAATTTTCAGGCCTTCATTCATTACATGCACATATTTATTCTTGTTGAAAGTTAGGGTTTGTGACTAATCCAAAAACTAGCCTTGTGAGACTAAGGTAAAGTTTGATGAAGATGCTATTCTCTTGTTGTTGAAGTTGAGGAAGGTCTTCAGGTATGTGATCACATACACTAGGTATATTACAGATTTACAGGTATGTTTATATGCATGTTTTGAGGGTTACATGTTGATGATGTTATGGTGCATGCTTGAGGTAAGTCTTTGGTATATTGTTGAGGCATTGACACATGCTCGAGGAACATATTAGGTGAATGGTTGAGGCACATACTTGGCATATGATCTTGGTTTTTTGGTACTTTTTTTAGGAACTTCATTGATGATATCTTATGGTACATGGTGTATGACATGATTGCGACATATCACGAGTGATATGGTATATGGTTGAGGCACATGGTTTGAGGAGCATCTTGGATATTGGGCACATTATTTGAGATAAATTTTTGGTACATGTATGAGGAATTCCTTGGTGACATTAATGCATGGTTGATTTACTTGGTATTGTGCATGGTTGATGTACTTGGTGTAGTACATGGTTGATACATGGTATGGAACAAGTGTTTATGGTTGATGTACTTGTTATGGTACATGGTTGATACATGGTATGATACATGTGTTGATGTGCATGGGTGATGCATGGTTTGGCACAATTGTGGTGCATGGTTGATGAATGGTTTGGTATAGGTGTTGGTGCATGGTTGATGCACAGTTTGGTATAGGTGTTGCTGCATGGTTGATGCACTTGTTGTGGTACACAGTTGATGCTTGGTATGGTACATGTTGATGGTTTGGTACACGATTTGTTACATGGTTGAGACACATATCTTGTGATGTTATGTTGGTGATATCAGTACATGCTTGGAAGAGGCATGTGTTGGTGATGTTGGACATATAGTTGAGAGGTTTCCTTGGTATATGATCCATGTGAGAGGATCTGGTTGAGTATCAATGACAGTGACATATTGGATAGGCTGATCAGTGATAGGTTGGATACAGTGACAAGTTGACAGGTTACAATTTGATGTGATAGTGGTAGTGACAATGACATTGGAAGTGGCAGTGACAATGGAAGTGATTGTGGTAGTGACAATTGATCTACACTTATATTTTAGGGTAGTAGGACGGGGCAAGGAAAGGGGGTTGTAGCCTCCTTCTAGTAGGTGTCGAAGAATTAGGGAGTTGTAGCTTCCATCAAGTTGGAGCCTAAGAATCAGCGAGTTGTTTCCTCCTTTTGGTTGGAGCCAAAGAAGTCAGGGAGTTGCACCTTCCTTCATGTTAGAGCCCGAGAATAGGGGGTTGTATCCTCCTTCCAGTTGCAGATGGAGAATTTGGAATTTGGTGCTTCCTATGAATGAATTCTTGATATATATAAGAAATAATTCCATGGTTTTCTCCCATTTGAGTTTCCGCATAAATGTTGGTGTACTGTGTATTTAATGTGATGTTGCTTATGATTATATGCTCATGATATATTGAATGCAATCATAGATGATACATTGATGATAAACTGTTGAACATTGTCGATAAAGTGAATTAATATATATTGTGGTTAAAAGTGGTATAATTCCTCATACTAATTCATCCCCCCCCCCCCCTTCTCATTATTCCAACAAGTAAAACTAGTCAAAATTGGTCAGACGATTGAGAGTGTTGATTTTCTGGATTCACTATGTCCATATGAAAAATAATTTGGAATTTATAAGAGATGGATTTTGTATGAAATATTTCTGACTTCAGGAATATACTCTTGGAATCCATGCGCCATGCTCATGTACAAACTGACATGCATTTCCCTGAGCCACCTTAGGCTAATTTGCACTCTGTATTCAATTTTCTCAAACTTTGCATATATTTGGTTTATGAGAGTTTTGGAATGGTTTCGAGTCAACTATTATTTTTTAATGCGAACAAAGTCTCAATTTAATATTTACATTTAATATTCAATTTAAATATGAAAGGATTGGGTTCCCATGTAATGACCAAATTTCTAATCCAATTGTTTTAAATATGTTCAAAATACAAGAGCAAGGGAAGTTTGTCCTTTTAAGTGTATAAGTGTTAACATGCCTTTGGCCGTGGTTGTAGATGCATACATGAGAGTGTATAAGTGCATGATTAGACCCTTATATGCGATGTGATGACTTCCATAGGTTTTCAAATCCTTTATATTTACAATAAATAATGCATAATTATGGTTCGAATTTATGTTATTTGAATTTGAATTGAAATTGTTGTGTAATTGTGTATTTTGATTTGTAGGCCATAGTCTCTTCATAAAATGGAGAAAGAGAAAGTGAATATTGTTTTTTTTGTGGCTCTTGTTGTAAAATACAATTCCAAAAACGGAGTAAAGAACTGGGTAGAATTGTTTCAGAAGAGGAGTGAGAAGATTCTGAGCATAAGTTGCAGATGAGAAAAATAATCATAGAAGAACAATATAATTTGTGGTGATTGTAGAGAAAGGGTGTAGGCTTCATTGAAAATTGTATCATTGTAAGAAGATGAATTCTTGTGGTGAGAGGAAGAACCAAAAGATAAAATATTGGTTTGGAAGTGGTGGAAATTGTTGGAATGTTTTTGTAACATATGATAAAAGAGGTTGTATACTGAATTGGCTTAGCAAAGAAGATTGTAAAAAATTGTAGAAGATGAAGGTGAAAGTGATGAATATAAATACATGCCTCTTGTTTCTAGAAAAGAACCATAAGTAGTAAGGAGGATGAAGTGGCCTTGGAAGAAGTTTCATGTATATTATGGAAGTGCAAACCTGAAAAATTTGATTGAGTGGATTGAATAAATGCACAAACATTTTAGATCAAGGGAATTGAAGACCCCTAGAGAGCGAAGAATACCCACAAAAGATGAAATAATTATGTGTTTGAGAGGGGGGAGTAGTTGAAGATGGACAAAAAATGGATAAGCAAAGTCAAGATTTAGCATCAAGAAAAGATTGTCACCATGTTATGAGGTAAGTTTTTAACTTTTGATTATACTTTGCAAATAAAGAGAATATTAGAGAATTTCAGGCATAAGAATATAAGTGTAGAAGAATTTTTTGAAGAAATTTTTAGAGAGGCTATGAGAGCTAGTCTTGAAACAGATAGTGAAGAAGAAATCATGAAGTTTGTGGATGGGATTAAATTATCCAAAAAAATAAGGTGAAGAAGGTGTGGACCTTAGAGAAGTATTTTCAATTCACCTTGAAAGTTTATAAGTTGTTGATGAATAAAAACCAAGAGACAAGGAAGAGAAAGGGATAAGAAAAATGAAAGTGAGAGTGGGATGCATGTAATTGAAATCATTCAAGTGGAGAAGATGTTTGGAGAATAACAAACATATTAGGTGAAAAAAGAAGAGTGCAATAGCCAAGGAAATTATGTCCAATTTATTGTGGAGAACAAGGAAAATATACTATAGTGTAATACATGTTGTTGATAATATGCCAAATTAGAGTGAAGAAGAAATTTCAATAGATGAGTTGCAAGGGATGAAATTTGCAATATTGAGTGATGTTCCTATAGAATATAATTTTGTAGAAGAGAGTGGTGTCACAAAATAAGTTCCATTGAAGGAGGCACAAATGGGAAACTTTGGTTCCCATAATGTCTTTTTTGTTGATACATTGTTTTCATGTGAAGAAAGAAACAATCTACTTGAATAAGTGGAGAAGAAGATCAAAGAAAAGATGTTGCAAGCACATTTCCAAAGAAAGAAGATGTTGAGGTGAAGATGTAGAATATCATTATATAAAAGTAGGAGATAAATATTGATGATGAAGGAAATGAAGGAACACATGATGTCTTCATGATGGAGAATAAATTGTATCAAGAAGAGTTGATTCTAGAGATCATAAAAAATGAAGAAGAGAAGCAAGTGGATATGTCGAATGAGTGTAGAGTTAACACAAGTAGTGATGAGGATATAAAAGAAGATGTCGTGAAAAAGGAAGATGATGGAATGTGTGAGGAAAAATAAATTGATGCTTCCTTAAGAAAGGATAGACATTGAGGAGAGTTTTGGTAGATATTCATCATGGTGCATGAGTGGGAGGAAGGGGTGGAAACAAACACCATTGGGCTTGAGTTGTAGCCAATTTCAAAGAAGAGAAAGATGAAATATGGGAAAAGAAGGAGAAGAGTGAAGAAGAACAAACTATCAAAGAGGAGAAAGAAGAAAAGGAAGAAGAAGACAAGAAATTTATCAATTTTTGAGAGATCAATAACCTTTTGAGAAGGACAATCAAATATTTCTAACCAATGGAGTCTTTGCAAAAACATCCCTAGCCAAGACAACCCTCCTTCACAAACCTTGATTTTTGTAGTTAATTAAGTTCATTTCTTATTTAATATTGTATTATTAGTCCTTGGTATATTATCAAGTATAAGGCATCCATATACATTATTTATATGCCTTACAATTCAACCATCATGAATAATTTTATTTTGGTGTGCATTTATACAAAAGTGTCAAAACTATGAATGGGAGATTATAACTTCCATAAGAGGATATATTTAATTCCATATGAGTATTTGGATTTGTTTTATACCTAAGATAATATAGCATGGTAAGCTTGGTTTTCCTCAAGAAATCATTTGGTGTAATTTGTCATAAAAGGCCATGTAATGATGATTTGCATTTCTTTGACAAGAAAGCAATTTTTTCTTGTTTTGCTACAAAGGTAATTTTTGGATTGGGAATGAAAATATAACCATATGGCAAGGTCAAATAGGTCATTAGGAACACTTAGAAACTTGAAAACTCAAATTTGGACTTGTAACAAAGCTTGTGTCTCTATTTTAGTAGCAATGATCAAAATTGGTCAAAAGAGTGAAAGTGTTGATTTTGGGAATCAACAACATGCATCCGAAGAATTATTCATAAATTATACAACATACATTTTGTAGGAAATGTTGTTAAATTTATAAATATACTCTTCAACTCCACATGGTGTGTTCATGTATAGATTGATATGCATTTCCTTGAGACACCTTAGACTGATTTACATTATGTTTTAGTGCCTAGAATTCATTTTTCTAAAAAATTTCATATATTTTCCTTATGGAAGTGTTGAAATTATTTTGTAATTCCAATAAAATATCAATTTCATATTTACACTAGTATTCAATTGGAATATGAAAATATTGTATTCCCATGTAATGAACATATTTCCATTCCATTTGTTTCAAATATGTTGAGAATTAAGAGAAAGGGGTTGTCATTCCTCCAACTGTAGAAGTATTAAGAAACCTTTGTCCATAGATATAGATTCTTATGAGAGTGTAGAATTGCAGGATTAGACCCTGCTATGAGATGTAATGAGTTTTAGAGGTTTTCTAATCCTTTATGTTTACAATAAAAAATACAAAATTGTGGTTGTGAATTTTTTCTATTTCAATTTTAATTGTAATTGGCGTGTGAATGTGTGTTTATGTTTTGTATTTTCATTTGAAGGAAATAGGCTCTAATCAAGTGGTATCTGTTACCCCCCATGCCTAGGGGTAACTAGAGGAGATCATGTTTCGAGGCCTGCAATGGAAAACATGATCTACACCATGATGATGATGATCAACATGTCCATAGATGGTAGCCCAACAACCCCCCTCATTTTCCTCCCAATTGGATCAACCAAGGATCATCACATTCAAGCAACCCATATTATGGGATATGGTAAGATATTATCACCATGAGGTATGTTATTCCTTTCATGCAAAATGTTGTACTTAATTTTCCAGGCATGTGGATGAGGATCTTTGGTTGAAGTTGGATAATGGATCACTAGTTTGGGAAATTGTGTCAGCTTCCTTGTTTAACCTTGGTGGTCAAGTTATGTGCCCTAGTACTCTATTGCCACTGTGTAAGGAAAAGGGGTAATACTGGGGGGCCTTCCCAAGGGTAACGTTTTTCTCTCAATCATACTTGACACTTTCCAGCCCAAATCCTTTCATATTGTACTAAACTTTGGCTATGGTCCATTCTCTCATGAGAAGAGGGGCTAAAGGCCTAGAGGTTGTTTCACAGCTGCTATAAAAGAGTAAGAAAATGATGATAGAAAATAAAGCGAACATAACAAAGAAGGACCACCAAAATCTGATCCAACTTGAGCTCTACTCATTCAGTGCTTGCCTCGGTCCCCCCAAAAAGTAATGCTAAATATTGGAAACCAATAAAAGGGGACCCACAAATTTTCAAATTATAAATGAAAGAATGGACTAGAAAAAGATAAAAAAGGGTTTGGAAAAAGGTGGCATAGAAATATTGGGTAACTCTAGAGCAAGAACACCCTCCACAAAGGTTCTCCTAGATATGGATTTATGACACCATAAACCATGAAGTAAGCCCTAAACCATATTATTTTAACACTTAATCTTGGTGAAATTTTACTTTCCCTTGTCACTCTTGGGATCCATCCCTCTGCCATGGTTATTTTATTTCCTATATAAGTGTCACACCTAATAGGGTAGGACGAATACCCTCCCATACGTAAACTTGTTAACTCACATGGGGTCTTGGGGTGGTGTTATGCTTGAAGGGTATACTGAGGTGAATTATCTTACATGGTTTATATCTTAAGTTGCAACTTACCTTGTATTCTTTAAGGACTAATTTTTATTATGAACTTTGGCTAACAATATCTTATACTTTGGCTTGTTTTGGATGCCCTTGACATGGTTCTTGAGGGACGTCTTGGGATTGTACCCAAGAAGTTGTGTCTTATTGCATGAATTTCACAAGTGTGATGGAGAGAGGTGGGTCATCCAATGACTCACCACCCTCAGACAGTGGCTCTCACATTCACAGGACCTTGGATGATGGAGATATTGTCTTGGTTTGAGTAGTTTTGGTCACCATGCCACACATATGGGTTGGAATCCCCACAAGATGGGTAGAGTACCCTGGGGACTTTGTGCAAAGGGATGGAGGATGTTATAATATAATGTGTTTGAAAATAAATTGGAGGTGCAGTTGTAAACCTCCTAGCCTTGGACATTTCCTTTGGAGGCCCTTGACGCCACCTTCTATCCCTTGACATCATTTATTGGCTAGGGTTTTGATGGATGGATGGGTACCATAGATGATTGACATGGATTTGGGTGAGGAGACACCTCAATTTACACTCTTTCACCTTCAGATCATTCCACTTGGAATTTAGAGGCCCAAAATTTACCTTTGGAGGAAAAACATCACTCTCTCCTATTATGATGTCATAATTCCAAGTCGAGGCCTTCAAATAGAAATGTATTGGGTATTATAATGTATTTCGGCAATCGTAGATACTCCTATGACCTCACACATTAGGGGGCATATGTTATAGAAATATTTTCCTCACCCTATGCAAAATTTCTCAGAAGGCATTTTCCATTTCCCTATGCATACCTGAAGTCCCTTTTTGCAGTTTCCAGAGCTAAAAATAACATTTTTCCACATATACGTTCCCTAAATATTATACAACACGTAGGATGCACGATTGCAACCCGCGTACATTAGGTTTTGTGCCCAAAATTAAAAAATGGTGTTGGGTTTTTATGTCACATCATGAGATCCATGATCCTTGACCTTCCATATATTGGAAACGTTACGACTCGGCCCTTCAGTTCCGTTTAAAGGCTATAAATGGGTCATATCAAAGCTGTGGAAAAGAGGAGAATAATTCAACTTTGAAAGCAAAGTTACTCTGGAGAAATTATTCACTTCATATTGAGTCTGCATCCCTTTATCCTTTTATGTTTGAAGACATTGTTCAGCCCCCCAAGCTCTTCCCTACTTGATTGAGAACCTCATTGTCTCCTTTATATGAGCTTGCCTTTGGTGGAGGATTGAAGAGGTGGAGACCCAACTGGAAGGGACTTAGTTTCTTGGTTCTAAACCATGTTGACACATAATTTTGTCATTCATACACTTGGGTTGATTACATTTTAATAGAAATACTCTTTTCTCGTCCCATTAATGTCTTTCAAATATTTGAATTGTTATTCCATGGGAATATTTGTTATGAATATTGATGGATTATGCTATTGAATGTTCTAACTTTATATATTATCACCATATGCTTGTGTATCTTGGTTGTTGAGGACAAGTTGCAGGTGTATTTCTTTGAGTAAAGTGCTCAATGGTGGACTTCATCAAACGTCTGGACGAGGTAGGCTCTTTATCTTGTCTTGTTAGCATATTTTTTTATATAGCATACTTGATATTTCTGCAATCATTTTCGTCTGTTGTGGTTTACCCCATCCATAGAGAGATTTTCCTCGTAACAGAATTGGTGACCATACTGGGGATATAATCTTCTTTTCTGGGTTTAGAGTGTTTTTCTCCTTTGATTTCTCTCGTTTATATTGGGTTTCTTGTCATCAAATTGCTTGACAACCTCCGTTCATTTTGAGTATGAGTTTCTTAGCCTTATCCTTAACCTGGCAGTGTTTCAATACGTATACATTGGTGTTTTCCTGACAGTCACATTCATATGTGTGCTGTCATTTTGTAGGAAGCGTATATACGTGGTTTTCTCTTGAGCAATCACATAGATCATTCTTGTATGCTTGGTTGTTGAGTTTGATGTTTGTTGGGTAAGTTTTGATGGTTTCTAAGTCTTATTAGGTCTTTGTTATGATTGTTAAGCGCCTGCTGAGTGATAGGAAACCTTTCTTTGGTTGAATTTTCATGCGGTGCCTTTCTCATTATCATTTTCATTGATTGTCCTTTCATATTGGGCCAAGTGCCTTCTTCTTGATATCCTACTTAGTTTGTCTCTGTTTACATACAATATAATATTTATATCAATATGTTGTTTAGTCCTTGCATTTTCATTCTTTTATATTAAAAATACAAAAATAATAAACATTTTGCATTGTTTGCATTTGATATTATGGGTTCTTATCGTTGATATTACTACATGTATGGAAAGATTGCATCTTATTTTGAATTGCAAAATTAAATTGAAAATTGCATTTTGAAAAGCTTATAATTTATTGGGAATTGAAGTTAGGACTTTGCATTTTATTCATATTCATTTATTTTACTTTCCAAGTCATAACATCATCAATTTGACTACCACACCTTTTTGAGTAAGCAAGGACACTAAAAGCAACGCTGATAAATTTAAAATTGATTAGAAACAATTTTATTTTTTAGGGTGATTTAGAGCGTTGGAATAGGATTTTGTGAGTAAACTTCTCTAAGTCTATTAAATCAACATATGTGTTTGACTAAGGGAGTGGTGAAATCCATTGTATAATTGGTGATGGCAAGAGGCTCAGATTACACCAGAGTTAAGCACGAGGTCATGTGAAGTTGGTTGAGGGGATATCCCCCCAATACCTTCTTAGCGTCAGATATATTTCTGGGGATCTATTCATATATGGGGATATTTCTAGTACTTTTACCTCTGTGAGAGATGGTGCTTTCGAGGTTTCAGGATTTTTTACCCTTCCCATACAGTGGACCTGACTTACGACTGTTCTCCTGCTCATCGGTTATATCGTGGTTTCTTAGTTGCTTGACATAGGTACCACATAGGTTACTTGCAGGGGTTATTCTGCAGGTACCCTGGGTCAGATAAGAGTTAGAAAAACATAGCCTTTATGGAGGATTACCTCTCCAGGGGGATCTAATCAACTACTTGTTAAGCCCATGAGGGCCCTTATAACTGATTTTGATATCTTCAATCTTTTGCAGGGAGTCTCAGGCCCCTCTTGGGCGAGACATACCTACTTTAGGGAGGGAGGCCCCTTTCAACCACTTTATCTTGTTTGTGTGAATATTGGCCTTTTGTTTACTTTGGTGTTCTCTTTGATTACTAGTCGGCCTTAGGATTTTTTTTTATATCTCAAGTATTGAGTCATAGTGGAGCCAGAATAGCTTCCCTGGAGGTCTCGGCATTTGTTTCGATTACCACCGCATCTTGAGTCTTTTCCTTCTAAAAGGCGTAAAGTTATCAAAAATGGTACAAACACCTCCACTTACTAGACTTGTGATCATACAAGGGTGAGCATTGAATCAAGTCAGAAAGATATTGGGAGTCCTTTGACTCCCATACCCACTATAGTTAACGGTACTCCTTTGAAACCTTCAACCATGATGGTTGTAGTGATGTAAGTTCCCATCATCACTCTCGTCCAACCTATAGTGAATGCTCAACCTATAGCCATAAACCCTTTTGGGTCCCTTTGTCACTCACTGAGATACAATATTCAGTCCATCCCTACGGAATCTATACCTTTTTCTTATGGTATGACGAACTTCACATCACAATTTTCATCCTCCATCCCAGTATCTAATATGAATACTAGTATTGAACTTGGGGGCATGGCTCCTCCACATACTCCATTTTCTTTTCGTGGTGCTCATATCCCACAAATGACTTCTATAGTTGGAGGCCTTCCTCCTTTTCACCCTGGGTCTAATCTCGTTCCTAATGCTCCTGGATGGAGTGGTCAACCTAGTGGACAAGATGTTGCTTACGATCCATACTTTACACATACCTCCTCTACACCAATTTCGACCAACACGTTTGGCATGAAAAATACACCTTTATCCTCTAGATTCACACTCGGGGGAGGTCAGTTTCATACCTTGGGAAACCCCCAACCCAGAGCTACTCCGGCTAGGGGAAATTTTTACAACCCTCATCATAACGTTCCTACTGGAATGGTGCCTAACCAACCCTTCATGAATAAGTTTCAATGAGGGTATTACAATCCTGGACAAGGCCATGCTGCATACCAGAACCCTGGATGGGTTGCAATTCCCCAACAACAATATTTCCCGGTAGCTTGGAGCCGGATGCCACAACCCTGTCTCCCTTTTCTGGCCATCCTCAATATGCCAAACTTGTCTAGATTAATAAATGACCATGTGCGTCATGATCTGACATGCCCCCCCATCCCCACCAAGATTCCTTCGGATATTCTGAAATTCGAAGGAAAGACTGGTGAGGATCCTGGTGATCACATCACTACTTTTCATCTTTGGTTCTCTTCAAATTCCCTTAACGACGATTTTATTCATTTAAGATTGTTTCAATGCACCCTCACAGGTGTTGCAGCGAAATGGTACATAGAGCTATGAGGGGGGATATACATAACTTTTAATTAGATGGACTTAGTCTTCCTCAACCACTTCCAATTGCTGGTTCGTTATGATGCCGGCATAGAAATTCTGTCGACTTTCTGTTAGGACAAAGCCATCGATATCTTGGATCACATCCAAGAGTGGCATAGATGGAAGAGGTTTATCAAGGATTACATACCTCTGAAATTCCTGCGAGAGTGGTTCCTTAAGTCTCTACAACCTTATATTTCGAAGGATGTTTCTACATCGAAGGTTACATATGAGGAAGAAGCTATTTTTAAATCCCAACAGTTAGATCTTATATACACTCAGTCTGAGATGTTATAAAAATTATTCTACATGCACTGAAGTCAAAATATGACCCTAGACAAAAGCCCGGGCCTCATGCCGATGGCATTGTAGGCTCTGCAAATGTGAAATATGTAGACTTGGTGACAAGCCAATTGAAATATTTGTCTCTAAACTAGTTTGTAGGAGGGCCAACTTCATTTATTTCCTCCACTCCCACTTACTTGGAAGATGTACATTCTGTGCAATCATCGACCAACCCGAATGGTAACCAACAACCAGGAGGGAATAAAAAGAAGGGACATGGTAAAAATAGTAAGGGTGAGAAGAATAATAATAAACACAAGGAAAATGATAATAATGAGAAGTCGAATAATAATGC
>JZKD02S1837578.1:512718-524351 GCA_000966675.3 Picea glauca
CTTATATGGACTCGGGTGCTTAGTTGTTTCCAGCTCCAGCTTTTCGACCATCTCAGCTGCAACGAGATTATCAGTGCTCCCACTGTCAATGATGACTTTGCATTTCCTGTCCTTGGCTGTACAAGCCGTCCTGAACAGTCTGCTTCTCTGCACTGAGCTGTCCATTTCCCTTTCAGGCTTCAAAAGGATTTTATGCGTCCCAAGAGACCTCCCGCTATCCGCATCTTCTGTCTCAACATCACGCCTCTGCGCCTCAGTGATGTGAGCTCTTCCTCCGTCCATTTTCCTCTCTGGATAGTCCACGGCTTTATGACCGTCTTTACCACACGTGAAACATGTGATAACTCCTCCTCTGCCTCTTCCTCTACCTCGGGTACAAGGAAATGTATTAGCGTCAGCATATCCTCCCTGCTGATCATCTTGCTGCCTCCTCGGCTCAGCAATTTTCTGTCTCTGCTGTGAGGTTCCACCTCTCTCAGCTCTACCCAGAGGCCTCTTCCAATCCTCCTTGGGCTTCTGTGTTCACTCTTGAACAACAGTTTTTCCTCTAGGTTGGCTTCTGCCTCGGCCTCGCTGACCTTGCTTGCGACTCAGCTTTTCTTCGGCCTTCAGAGCCATCTGATACGCATCCTCAACTGTGCGGATGGTCAGCATGCTCAGTTCATCTTGAATATCATACCTGAGGCCATTCAGGTATCTCGCTACCTTTTCGTCATCACTTTCCCGATGACCAGCTCGAATGTTGAGCCTGTAGAACTCCTCGGTGTACTCCTTCACCGTCATCAACTTCTGTCTCAGGTTCTGCATACGCCTGAACAGAGTGATCTGGTAGTCTCTCGGAATAAACTTCGCCTTCATCTTGGCGATCATCCGATCCCAGCTTTTGATTTTCTGTTTGCCTTTGGAACGTCTGTCTGCCTGCAGCTCATCCCACCATAAGGCTGCATGTCCCTTCATCTTGGTGACAACATGCTTTACCTTCTTGTCCTCTTCGATATCCTCATAATCGAAGTAGGTTTCGAGCGCTCGGATCCAATCCAACAACTCTTCAGCATTTAGACTTCCCTCGTAGACAGGAATGTCCATCTTCGTCTTCGAGCTCATCCTCGAAATAGCCTTGATCAACCTCTCTGTCGAGGCATCTTCTGCTGTGACCTCTTCTCGGTCATGTCCAGCTTCCTCTTCAATCTCAGGATCGCTGAACTCCCCTGCGTCGGCTCCATGCCTTTGGGTGGTCTCCATATCTTCGAGTCTCTCCCTGAGATCTCGTATTTGGCATTCCATTTCTGGGTTTCCTGCTGGATTTCCTGCTTGTCTACCTCTTCTTCGGGCATCCCTGTCCTCACGATCAGGTGACTGCCTCTCTCTTCTGGGCAGCATTATATCTCTTCTCTCTGCTACCTGAACAAAGAGAATTCCACCTCAGCTCTGATACCACTCTGACGTAAGTCGTGAGTATCAGAGTGTTTCCTCTTTTTACCTTCGCCTGAAATACCCGACACGTTCCACGCTCTGATACCACTCTGACGCAACCTGCCCCTCAGCGAGCGCGGTCGCTCCCACCAGGACCTTCACAAACTCTCGGCCTAAAGAGTCCAATCTCTTCCAACTCCCTCGGGAGTCCTTTACCCACAGTCTTCTCGGCTATCTTCCCTTTCGGAACTCGGGAAATCGGGTTTCCCGGACTCGCGAACCTTGTGTGCACCTCTCATGCAATTTGAAAACCCGAACCCCGATCCGCGATGTCAACGGTCAACGCTCCCGCTCTGTCGGGGATTTTCTTATCGGGAAATCGGCGGTTGTGTCGTCATGCACCTCCTGCGACACGAACCTCTGAGTGCCGAAACCCCGATCCCTCGCGAACGTGCCACCTGGACTCTACTATGCCTCCGGTTCCCACGCTGCCACGTTAGTCTTCGGGACTTCGCGGATCGCGGATCCACGATACCAAATTCCCTGCTGTTGGAAACCCCGAATGCCGAAACTCCGATGTCTCGGATGTGTGCCACCTGTTCCTCCAGCGATCGACGGCTCAGATCAAATCGGGGAATTGCACCTCGCAATTTTGATGTGCATGTGATCCTTGCACCCTCCAACCCCGATTCACCGATGGGCAATGACTAATGATCCTCCCTGCGCCTGAGGGTTAACCGCCTCGCTCCTTCTCCCAGATCCAACGATCCTCGGGACTTCGCGAACCTGCACGACTATTCAAGTCGTCGATCCTCTTCCTCTGTGAAGAGATCTCTGCTCCGCCACCTTCGTCCTGTGCGACTTCAATTGGGTCGATTTCTTCAGTGAACGAAAAGAGCTATCCCTCCTGAGCTTTTACTAACTCGAACTCCTTCAAGGGTTCTTTGAACACGCTCCCTATGCTCGGTCTTCAATCACCTCCAAAGTGATGAAGCCTTCATGCCCGTTTGCGCACTCACGCACGCAACAACTCGACCTTTCCCTTCTCAGACTTGCTACTGAGATCTCAAATTCGACCTGCACCCACCTGCACGGCTCGAATACGCAACCCAACTCTGAACGAAGTGAGAATGAAAGTTCAACTGTTTATCCTCCTCGACGCACTCTATGCGGAGGGATTCGACTGCCTCTATGCAGAAATCTCCTGGCCTAAACAGAGAAACAATGGGAACTCATTCCTTCATTCCCTCAGGGTTCGAACCTGATACGCAATTACATATGCAGCATATAACAAATAAGCATAGAAAGAAGCAAGTATGCAAACGCATAATATCAACAACACAAAGAGACTGAACACATCCATGGAATTGAATAAAAGCTTTCCTATTAATTCAATAACTGTGCATGGAGTTTCTTCACAAGCTCTCTGCTCTGCTCCTCTTTCTTTTTCTATGCTAATGCTGAAGAATCAATTTACACAAGGAGGGTGCCTATATTCGTTTTCCCTCCTGGAAGATGAAACTGTCTAATCTACAGCTAACCCTATCTACCAGCATTTAAAACTGTTAAATGCCTCCTTATCTACACTATATTRCAAATGCGCTCAGCTTTGAATGCCTTTAGTAAACGGCGGCGCAACAATACCAAGGTGAAATTAAAAATCAAAAAGGGTTGCTGGCTTGTCCAGCTGTACGTTCTCTTTCTCCTCGCGCTGGCTCATATGATGTATTGCGGATGTTGCAGATGCTCCTGCATCAATACCAAGGTGAAATTAAAAATCAAAAAGGGTTGCTGGCTTGTCCAGCTGTACGTTCTCTTTCTCCTCGCGCTGGCTCATATGATGTATTGCGGATGTTGCGGATGCTCCTGCATCAATACCAAGGTGAAATTAAAAATCAAAAAGGGTTGCTGGCTTGTCCAGCTGTACGTTCTCTTTCTCCTCGCACTGGCTCATATGATGTATTGCGGATGTTGCGGATGCTCCTGCATCAAGATACAAAAAGTTGCATGAGTTGAGAGAAAACATGTCCAAGTACACATAAAATTCAGTTCAATTGTTGGAAAGTAGTTATGAATTCCCTCTTCCTATTCATATGCAAATTAAATACTAAAATTATTATAACTGATATTTGTATAGTGCTTAGCTGTCTTTCATGCCTGTGATCGATGTTGGAACCAAATTATCTTTTTGTGGTAATACTTATATGATTGCCGAGTCTAAAATAGATGTTGAAAATCTTGGGTTGTTCATCATTTCACATGTATTATTCCTCCCAAACAATCAATAACACTTATGCCATTTTGTGGTCCTCTTTATAGTATGCATGATTACTTGAATATTTTTAAATACAAACATAACACTTCTATGTATAGTATGTGCATGAACGGTTATGCTTCTAGAAACTTTAACATGAAAAACTTGTTATATATTGATGGTCATCCATGAACTCATGAGAACATTGCAGGGTTCATAAATAGTTGTAGGTCCTTATTATTTAGTGAAAATTGTTCCTTTCAGGAACACTGCAATGTCAAATGAGTTATTTATGAAAATGAATGCATCCATATTTGTTGTTGTGCATGCAATACATAGTTTGTCTCATGGTGACACGTTGTTAATAAACTAGAAATTTCGTAGACCACCAACCGCTCATAAAAAATGCCTTGCATTGGCTCTACATTTAGACGTCCCCTTGGGGAATAAGAAAAAGAGGATTGAGTAATTGTTTTTTTGGATTTTAAATGGAACTAATGTAAATGTATTTCTTAATTAGACATTTGTTTTATAAGGTGGTTGGTTGCATGTTTGTTGTTGGGAAAACAAATTCCATACTTCTAGTAAATGTTGGTATAATGTTTGAAAATACTAAATGCATTGTGTTACTAATATTATCAATGTAATGTTCAATATTTTTACAATCATGATTCCGACGATGAGTGACTGGTCTACCATCTACTATTTCACCCACTATGATGTCAAATCAAGAGAATGTTATTAAACAAGCACAACTAGGAGAGGAATCATGTGAAGCATGGCTGAATCAATCACATATTCAATTAACACTATTTCCCGAGTCACCCATTAGAAAACCTCTACAATAATACTAGTTCTTCACATGTTGGGGATGAATAAAATGAACTAGGATATGTTTCTAATATAATCGATACCTTCTTTGAATGCCTGAAATCTACTTCCACCACCCCTCACTTTGGATAGGGGTCAAGGTCTACCCACCTGGGGACATCAATGTTACTGTACAACTTGAAAGAAATGTATGGTATGTCAGATGTGTGTTTATTGGCACTTTTGTGGTTACAAACCATTAAGCGCCCTGATTTTTTAAGGAATATTATCACACAATGAAGGAAGAAAATGGTTGATTTTATGCATGCTTAATGATAGTGTACATTTCTATTGCCTGATAATTGTAGGTTAGTAAAAATTAAGGTTATTTGAGTGATAATTTATTTCTTGATAGTTGTGCAGATGAAAAGAAAATGCTAAAAATGTTTGTTTTTTAGTACATATCATACCACAGATATCTAAAATATTGTATTTTATATAGAGATGAATATGTAGACAAAGAGATATGTCTATAATGTGGGCATGACATGTGCTAGAAATAAATAAAAAAACAAGGGTAAGGCACATGGTCCTCCTCATAAGATATTGAGGCACATGCCTATAATTAAAAGGATTCAAAGGCTCTTTCATTGAAAACAATTATCCGTGTTGCAAGGGTGGCATGCCTCACATAGAAGTGAGCCATGAGTTATGTGAACCCCAACAGATTCAATAGCCATGAAGCATAGATAGGATACGTGACCCGATAAATTTGAGGATGAAGTACATAGCCTATGATTAAGCATATCCATGGACAAAATTAACCATTTTTCCCTCCAAACCACCAACTATTATGGTTGTATAGTGGTAGTGATCAATAAAAATACCCCCACATGATTGTCCATGAAGAATGAACACTTTATGCTAGCTCTTATAGTCTCGATTAGAAGACAAGTGAAGAGATTAGATATCTACCTCCAACCATTGATTGATGAATTTAAACAATTATTGGAAGGGACGCATACATATGATGTATCAAGACCCATCCCAATTGAGAGGTATTTTATATTGTATGGCATATGTGCATAGACCACACATGATTATCTAGGACTAGGAGTTTCCTCAAGTAAGCATGTTGATTTATTTGTTTATATCTATAATTTTATTTGGCATACTTAATTTGGTGCAACTATCTTTTTGACACTAACATTATCTATATACAATATCATCATAGGTATTGTGAAAAAAGGGTATCATGGATGTAAATGTTGTGGACCTTCTATAAAGTCTGGGTGTTCCAACCACCTACGAAAGATGATGTACGACTACTTGACAATATTCCTCCCAGAAGACCACCCTTATAGAAGAGTTTCATCTACTTTCAATGGTAAACCAAAGACAATTGGGAGACCTAAAATAATCACACCGACAAATTGGATTATGACATATGACACATAGAAGGATAAGGAAATGGAAGAATTGTTTGATTCAAATGGGGAACCTGTGTTCAATGATCTTGATTTTTTTGACACCTATGTTGACAAAATGCCCATTCAGATGAAAAAGAAATATGTATTTTATGAGGTTCCATATTGGGAGAATTTTCATATTTCCCACTTAATAGATCCCCTACATATATTAAAAATGTTTCATCTTCTTTATGAAGGCACATATCATCGAATAAAAGTGACACATTGGTCGTTAGGAGAGATATTAGTTTTTTGAATACTAAAAAGAGACATTGTCCAAGAAAATAAAGTAGAGGAGAGGCTGGTCCCTCTTGGT
The DNA here is from genome assembly GCA_000966675.3 of Picea glauca. NCBI lineage: Eukaryota > Viridiplantae > Streptophyta > Pinopsida > Pinales > Pinaceae > Picea > Picea glauca. The sequence continues at coordinate 518,981 of JZKD02S1837578.1, forward strand.
GTTTTAAAGAAGGTGACGTCCCATGGATTTTGAATAAAGATGATCTTTCTATGGTAAAGGATTTTATATTGGGTGTGAAGGCACCTTCTTAATATGGGTCAAATCCACGACGTTGCTTCACTGTAAAAGGGAATTTTTTGGGGTTGAAATCACATGACCATATGCACCTTCTAAGGGTATGTATGTCGAATAAATAACTATTCCTCTAAAGTGTAGTTAAAAATATACTATGCACTCACAATTTTATGGAAATTAATTATGTGTATGTCTATTTTGTAGTGTCATTATCCTTTTATCATGCATGGTTATGTGAACCATGACTTCCTCTAGGACCTGCAACGTGCCATATATAAATTATTTGCATTCGTACATTAGATCACATCAAAGGAGATTCATATGGATAGAATTCCACTGTGGCATCAAGATATTTTTGAGATTTTTTGTATGTTTGAGAAGGAACTACCCACAAGTTTTATGGACTTACAAGTCCATATTCTAATTCACCTACCTCATGAGGTTGAATTAGTTGGGGTGCTCTCATGTTGTTGGATGTTCTTGTTAGAGAGGTACATGGAAAAATTGAAGGGGTTTGTTCCACAAAGGGATAAAATAGAGGGCTCTATCGCAAAAGAGTACATAGTATACAAGTTATTCTATTATGCTAGTGAGTACATAAAAAAAAATGATGACACGCCAGGGATAGTGGTTTAGGACGACCAATAGGATGAGGATAAAAGGGAAGGAGGGATACTCCAAACAAACAAAAGAAGGTGCATGATAAAGAGTATTTCACTTATATTTTTTCAAATTTATGCAGAGAAACTATTTACACCGAGGTTGATAATTTATATTTAAACTCATACTATTCATTTTGAATTCTTGTATACATCCGTGAATTTAGAAATTGATGACATCAATAAATTCATTTTTTACAACATGAATGAAAAACAACCATGGGTCATGTTGTATGAAGAGAAAAGAAGGAAATGGGATAGTGACATGAAAGCATTCATATGGTTTAATGGTAGAAGCATGCCTTATCCTTATCATTTAAAAGAAAACATGCCAAAAATCCATCCCAACTGTTGGGTGGTTGACAAGATTACATAAACATATGACATGTTCGGTCATTACCCACGTGGAGAATAGATGGATTAACTAAACATATGGATCATGTGAAACAACTATGTAATAATATCTCTGAGTATTGCATTCAATTTATAATATTATACATTTGAATTGTAACATGTAATATGTTTTTATTAATGCTCGGATTATTAGATATATGACATCGTCCTTTGCTCATATTTTTATAGGTGCATTTGTTCCAATATATGTGGGCATATGGAAATCATTTTCACATTGAGGATGCCAATGATGGACACATCACACAATATTGGGGAGTGGAGGTCGATTTCTAACAATCTAGTCATGCTAGCCACTGTTATCAAAACCTAATAGAGGGGAGTTAGGCTGCATTAGAAAGATACAAGAGATCAAACAAGTGGACTTTTCATATTTTCAATGTGTTATTTTTAGTTTCAAGTGGTGTGATACCTTTGACTAGAGAAATGTAAAGGAAGATCATGATAGTGGGATAGTATGTATTAACTCTAAAAAATGTGGGTTGAAACTAAGGAGCCTTATGATTTCCCAAAACACTACAACCAAGTGTTTTTTAACATATATGTGTTAGATGGGGATTGATGGTTCATATTGAGGCATGATCCGAGATCAAAACATCATTTTAAGAACACCAATGTTATAATGCCAAGAGAGGAAGATAATCAGGGTGATTGAAATGAAGAGTGATATGCAAATGTTTTGTTTCAACATTTATATTATGGACGTGTCATTTTATAATGGTTATCTATAATTGGCCAATTATTATTTTTTTCTTTATTTTATAGTGTTGGATATGAAAATCTAACAACCATTTCTAACCATCATATTGGAAATACATTAATAGTACAAGTATAAAATGTGGTTTTGATATATTTTTATTGTCATATTTATTTTTTATTATAAAACATTTATGTTGTATTATATTAACATACATTTATGTTAACTTTTGTTACTAAGCACTAATTGAGATATCACAAATTTGATGATGTATTCATATAATACAATAGAAAAGATATATTTTAAAGTACATTTTATTTAAAAAAATGATGATATTAAAAAATAAAACTTTTAATTTTTTTATTGTTTGAAAAATTCAAAATTCAAACAGATATATACTTACTTTGATGGAACTTCTAAGAGAAATTCGAACAAAATGACTTCTTGCAACATCTATGAATTGTGGAATCACAATTGTGGTGTTGGCATTATCAACATGGATGACATTCCTAACTTTAACTAGTGCAAATATCATGGCCTTCACCTATTCCACTCCATCCTTTAGTTTTATAAACATATAAACTTGTATTAATCATTTTTTTTATATTCAATATAGGAAGGAAATGGAAATTCTAAAAGAGTCTTTTCTAGAGCCTAGTCACAATTAAGAATTTTTTTATTATGTATTAGATTTTCATTGGTAAAGTAACAATCCAACTTTTACCAGCTAAGCTGTTACCATAGAAAAACAAGATTTATATCCTAAAAACAAAAACAAGGAAATCATCATATAAATCATGGACACTTAATACACTTAAAAAAAGAAGAAGTGACAAGTGATAACAAAATCCCCAAAACATTAGAGTGCATGATAATGCAACGATAAAATCCTTTTGTGTATTGTGAACATATTGATGCATCTACACCCATGTTAGATATAATCATTACATAAAATATGAAGACCGAGTCTTATAAAACCTACATATGGACTTTTGTTTATTTTATTTAATGTTTTTTATTAATATTTTTATATTAATATAAAATTAATTTAATTTAATATTCTTTTAACCTTAACAAAATAATTATTTTCTTCACTAACCAAATATAATTCTTACATTTCCATATGAGGAGATTCATAAAGTTGGTGGTAGAGAAAAAAATCATAAAGAAAACTGTATATATTAAAATTCATTATTACTAATGATTTGTTTTCAAATTTAATAATTTAAAATTAATTAAATAAATTTAATTAATTATAAATTTTAAATAATAATGAATTTTAATATATACAATTTTTAATCATTATTATTCTACAATTATTATTTTTTTCATCGGAAAAAAGCAGTCTCACTGCTATTCTATTAAAATAATCAAGTGAAACTATTATAATTATTTATACAATTATTCATTATTGTACAATTATTAATCATAAGAGTAATTATTCAAATTAATTTTGGTCATTCATAAACCAAATCCAATATTTGTATACATTTTAATACAAAATCAACAAAATACAATACTTAACATACGTTTTTTAATAGAAGATTCATAAAGCTGGTAATGTAGTTAAAAATTGTAAAACCCTTTCATCTAAAGTGTATAGATCAAAACTTATTATTATATGTTCTTTATATTTAATAATTTAAACTTAAATAAATAAATCAAATACATTATAATAGTTGAATAATAAATCAATTAAATCTTTGGAAAATAAAATACAATAAAATATAATAATTGTGATATTAGTAAAAAAAAATATATTATAGGAAAAGTCTCGATCAAAACTATGTGGAGTATTCGAAATGTCCAACGTTTTGAGTGGACACTCCACCCATCATCAGGGACCTAGAAAGATGATAAGATGTAAAAGAGTGTTGGGGTTAATCGACAACTCTTTTAACCATTTTAATTTTGAGCTTTTCAAATATCGAGGCCTCCTTGAGGTAGTCCTCTCCATAGAGGCTGAAAATTTGAGTATGAAGGTTTCCACAATTATTCATAATGCTAGGAAACTCCTTGATCAAAATTTTGGGGAGTATTTGAAACATCCAACATTTCGAGTGGACACTCCACCCAACATCAGGGACATAGAAAGATTATAAGATGTAAAAAAGTGACGGGGTTAATCGATAACTCTTTAATCTATTTTTATTTTGAGATTTTTGAATATCTGGGCCTCCTTGAGGAAGTCCTCTCCATAGAGGCTGAGAATTTGAGTATGCAGGTTTCCACACTTATTCATAATGATAGGAAACTTCTAGATCAAAACAGTGTGGAGTAATTGAAATGTCCAATGTTTTGAGTGGACACTCCACCCATAATCAGGGACATAGAAAGATGATAAGATGTAAAATATTGTTGGGGTTAATAAAAAAATCTTTTATCCATTTTTATTATGATATTTTTGAATATCTGAGCCTCCTTGAGGAATTCCTCTCCATAGAGACTGAGAATTTGAGTATGTTTCCACAATTATTCATAATGCTAGGAAACTTCTAGATCAAAATTGTGTGGAGTATTTAAAATGTCCAAATTTTTGAGTGGACACTCCACCCATCATTAGGGACATAGAAAGATGATATAAAGATGATAATAATATTCTCCAACCATGCCTCGGCGGCGGCGCCATCCGGGGCACCAAAGAACTCGGGAAATTTAACCTTCTCGAGTTCACGATGAATGCTACCTGTAACAGCCGGTGTGCGCGGTGGAACCTCAACGGGTGTTGACGCCCTAGCCTCGTCTCTATCCAATCGACTGATCAGTGCCTCAGACATGCGCTGAAAAGATCTCATCATCCCAACAACATCGCCAACTGCTATCTTCTCCTGTCTCAGAACCTGCTCGCCTCCCTGGGGGTTAGACCCCTCAGGTGTGGATTCTACTGGAGGCGTCTCGCCTCCTCCCCTAGCACCCCGTCGTCTGTCTCCGCGACGTCCTCTAACCATGATTACCTGCATGCACACAATCAACTCAATCAACAATAGTATAATCAAATCTAATCATGTCAACGAAAGCCATAGCGAATCCCAAGTCGCGGGTCGAACCCGCTCTGATACCACATGTAACGTACCTCCCGTTCGTCAACAACTCTGATAATAGGTGCAATTTTTTTTCTTCTTCTAGGGTAAGGTGTGTGCGCGTGTGTAGAAAGGAAACATACACACTTGAATCTATGTCACCACTCGACGACTAACAAGAGGAAACCATGACGATCACAACAAGAAGACATAAGGCGCACAACAAGTAACTGCAAGCATTAAACGACCATAGACATAAGGAAGAATCCATAATAGTAGATTTTACTATTTCTACACAGGAAAGCAGGGCGTTTAATCTTAGTTCTCTGCTCTAGAGAGAGAGAAGGTCAGATAGGCTCCTGGCTAACTGCTCAGGCAGAAACTAGTAATCTCGGTCAGGTGTGTCGCAAGAGTGGAAACCCTGCCTTTAAAGGGCCTGAGACTCTTGATACGGCACTGGATTCTTTACACAAAAATTAATCACACACACAGACTTATATACAGAGCGA
>JZKD02S1837578.1:538467-548737 GCA_000966675.3 Picea glauca
GAATCCCCAAACTCATAAAACAATTTTTACAATTTTAGGATAAATCCCCAAAATTTGTGTTTTTCATCAATTTGGGTAAATTCAAGTTAGAGATCCACCCATATATTCTCAAACAACTCGAATTTTGTAAAAGTGCCCTCAATTTTCTAGTTTTCCACATTCTATACAAAACCCATTTCATAGAATTTCGAGATATGATGCCATCTGCACGAAAATTGAGCCGCAAGTTGGCAGTTTGAGATTTTGTTAATTTTTGCAGAATCATTCCCCCTGAGGTGGAGGTCCACATGTGTGATATGTGTGAATTTTGACTCTCTGGTCCACATGTAAATGCCTCTCTGGACAAAACCCATGTCCCAAATTTTCTTCTAGAAGCATTCCAAAATTTCAAATTATTTCTAGTATCAGACTAACACAGAAATAGGTATTGGACGAGCACAACATTGGTACCAGATGAGATGAGTACTCGATGAATGCCAAAAGATGTACCTGTCGAATAAATATTTTGTCATAAGGTCTTATTAGATCATTCAAAGTAATTATAGAGATTTAAATATCAAATGTTCAATCCAAATCATTAATAAATAATCATAAATCATGATTAAACATAATTTGCCTCATATGTACAAAACAATTGCTAAATGACATCTATGTTGAGGAAAATGGGCAGAGAGTGTATATGTATGAGGAAAAATTGGTCAGGATATGGGACAAGATAAGGCAATTGGAGGTGAAAAAAAGGAGGCTCAACATTTCCCCCATGCCTTATCCATTGCATGTCCTCATGCAACAATGATCTTCAAAATTTCAAAATTGATGGTATTCCTCACTCGATCAAGCATTCCTTGAAGTTCCACCTTTATTCATCTCCTTAAATTCTCTTTTAAGTAACCTGCTATACAATATAAACTTCCTGGCCTATGCTTCACACTTCCTACCCATGGAAAAGTAGTTATGATGGAAAAGTAGAGTCATGAGTAATAGATTAGATCTGTTAGTGATTTGACATTAAGTCTTACCAATCTATTATGGATCATAGTTAGGATAAAGGGATGGATGTGACTCTAATATGATTATAGGATAGTGTCCCTCTGGCTAGATTACCTTTAAAATAAAAGTGATATAAGCATAGTTTAGATATCATTTGAAGAGAGGAACACATAAAAGAATACATCCCAAGATGATTAAATCGTTACTTATCCAAGTTTTTAGAGATGAAGTTCTTCTTTCTTAAGTAATTTGAATTACATATACTGAGGGTCCCACTTTCATGCAAACCTATTTATTTTAAATATAGAACCCTAAAGTGGATACTTGAAGGTTCTTTAGAACATCATCCGAGAGATATAAAGGTAATCTCCTAGCCTTGATTTGATAATTATTTCTTCAGAATGAGACCCAAGGGTTTTTGTTCAGTTTTAGGGGTGCCACTTTATGTTTTTCAACTCCATTTACCTAGCATAGCCCCGGTGCCACCAAGCCTGTTCAGTAACCTGACAGGCTTACCTTAGTACCATACAAGCATGGCCTCGCTTCCAGCAGGCCTGTTCAGTACCTCGACGGGTTTACTTGTACTTCATGATACTTCCTTTTTATTATATTACTAAAAATATTTAGAATGATGTATATTGTTCATTGAAAGCTTTAGAGTATAAGGAAGGCAAATGGTATGATAATGTTTTAGAGTTATTAGGCACATAATTAATTGTTTGCAATTATCCCAAGGGTGACATCATCCACATTAGACTTAAATCTCAGTTATTCAATGTATAATGGAACATCTCGGATATTCACTAAGAGATCCCTCTACTTAATCCTATTAGGGTTCTCATGAAAGTTCATTGAGGTTTTGCAAGGATGGTCCACCACATGAGGTTTTCATCAATACCTCCCAAGATAAATTTGTAAATATAAACTTGGATAAGAACTTGTTAAATCAACTAGGTTAGTAATAGGCATAATGGTGCCACCAATTTTCAATGGATATTTCAGTTATTAATCACTTTTTCGTAATGATGAGGTAATAAGACAGGTGAACCCATTATTATATAGAGATAAATGTGAAAATATCTTCTTAAATGATAGAAAGTATGATTCATTTAGGGGTGAGTGTAACAATGTAGGAGGAAGATGTATATGAGAGTAAAGAACAATTCAACACAAGACTTAAATGATCCTTGATAGAAAGAACATGAAAATATTAGCTCATACCTCAAATTACCTGAAGTAAAAACAATGTTAAGCACATGAAAAATATCATATCACTTTGGCATTAGTACCAGATAATTAACGGATCAGGTTTCTGCAGTACTGGAACAAGATAGTACCAGAACAAGATTATGCAGTACTAGAACAAGACAGTACCAGAATAGGATTCTGCAGTACCGGAATAAGATAGTACCAAAATAGAGCAGTACCAGAACATAATTCTGTAGTACCAGAACAGAGAAGTACCAAAATAGAATTTTGCAGTACCGAAACATAGTAGTACCAGAACAAAATTCTGCAGTACCGGAACATAATTCTGTAGTACTGGAACAAAACAGTACCAGAATTTTGGAAATGACTATCAAATTACAACACTGAACATGTTGATTTGGCCTTGCCGACAGAAGTTGAAAAAGAATATGAAGGTCTCAGAAGCCACTCCCCCATGCCTAAGTTTTTGCATGGACTCATGCAAACAATGTGAGACGCTAAAAAAAGGTTGCTCACAGGGTTGTGAACATCTGCTTAAAACAAACCAATAGAACTAATTAAAACTAGATTTTTATTCATGCTTACAAATAGAAAATTTAGGGAGAATGTCAAAAGTTGAATTATTAGCTATGAATAAAATAGTTCGGAATTAAAATTCAATTTTAATTTATATTAAAAATATCACTTAATTGATCATCCTTGTGAAATAGTGATCTTAAAATAGATAGGTAATGATAAAGCACAAATGCATTTTTTTTTAACAACTTAAGGAAAAAAAAGAAATTTGAAGAAAAAGGTCATGAAGCACTCCCTTAAGTGTTATCTTCTATTGACAAGGATGCCTTCTCCAGTTTTGAAACCTTTCCAGTATTATGCGTTCATTCGGAGGATGAAGAGGTCACCTTCTTATAAATTCCAAACAAAAATATCATAGCTTTTACAAAGAAATCTACTATAGGAACAAAAGATCTTAAATTGATTTCTTTATTATCTTTTGACATTCCCATTTATGAAAAGTATGAAATATATGTTGCATTACACTTATTTGCAACATTTATTTACTTATCCTACTCTAATTGAACAAAAAAAGGTGTCCTTCAAGTATAGGAATACTTCCAGTGAAGCCATGTGCGTAACGGGGTTAGAAATATATCCATACTCGGGTTTACAAGATAAATTTTAATGCATACTAGAGTATGAAGGATCAATGGTGCAAACCCCCTTCCCTCCAAAGGGATACTCGACCTCCCAGTCTAGGATCATTAAAATATTGAGTTGAAGCAACTCTTTTTCCCCTCTTCTCCTAATGACCATGGTTGTGACCAAGAGTCTATCCCTTCACAACTCAGGCTTCAAGGATATTCTGAAATCTCCTCTTTCTTCTTCCTGATACATGTTGTTTTGAGTCTCTGAAATCCCTCCACGCGTCTCCTCAGATTCGTCGGCCCCACAAGGATTCAGGTTTCATGACTTCGTGAAACTATAGGTCTCTCACTACAACTTTCAGGGTTCCGATTCCTGAACTCCTTAATCTACTGCCACGTATTCCTCCCACAATCAACTACTAGGATTAGATTGCGACTTCGGATTTCGTGATTTCTCTTCTTCAAGTCTTCAAACTTGTCGAACTCTGAAGTACTGAAACACTCCATGACTATCCTCCTCATGTCTTTACCAAATATGATGGTCTGGAATCACTCGTCTCCTTCTGGAACAAATCTTTTTCACTGACTTCAATGGAGACTTCTGGGAATCTCCTTCTTTAAGGTTTTCCTTTGTTCTTCCTCTTGAACTTTACTTCTTCGGTTTTCTTTGTTCCTTTGAACAGTCTCTCTGACACTTAGTTGAAATGTTCACCCGCACACACTTTGCAACATATTTCCATACACAACTTGTCCTCTCCTTATGGATGGCTTCACACTCCTTATGACTATCCTCCAATGAATTTTGTCTCCCGTGACTGAAATCACACTATCCCTCCTTAGATTTCAAGTTCAAAAATTTTGTCACGCACTCGTTGTGGACATCAATGCACTCCTTGAAAACATGAATTTCACTATCTCTTCTGATCTTTCGAGTCGAAACATACTCGGTCACAAACTCCTTGTAGACATTATGCACACCTTGCTCTGCTCAATGAAGAGAAACAATAGAAACTTATTCACTCTTCACAGTGACTCATACATTCATCAAAGAAAATGTAGTCATGGATACAATAATCATAAATACAACAGGGAATTTAGAACAAACAAAATGTATACCATTCATTCAGACATACACATAACATCAGACATTTGGAGCGATATATCCTCTATTATATTCATTCAACTGAAACTTGTATACATACATATAACATTTCTTCGTATCCCACAGCCCTTATCTTACAACGACAATCTACACATTAGATTCAACAACCTCTCCTTGAAAACAATACAAATATTTATACAAAGAGGTGCTCTTCAAGCCTTCCCTCCAACTACTCTATGCTTTATTTAATGGAATTGAATGCTATCAACTACTTAACACTTATTACAATAAATATCGAATCAAACAGATAAGAACACAAGCTCCAAATCTGTACTATCATTCGACTCATTAAAAAAAATATATCTCCCCATCGATCTCACGTGATGGCCTAGACTCAGATCATTAAAGATGTTCATTACCCAAAAAGGTTTGTCATATATTACATTAATACATCGATATTTTGAAATTCAAAATGTTTCAAAATATGTGCTAGGGTGCCTAGCTTTTTTCCATGCTTCAACTTTGTTGGCGATGCTTCTGCATCAACCAACTGCTTTGATGATGAGATCAAACAATAATGAAAAGTAAAAAAGTAGTGTGACCTAATAACTATTTGAAACCATATTTCAATAGGATCAAAATATTCTTGTTTCTCTTCTTTGTTTAGGTCACATTGAATGTCTTCCTCTCCCATGCTTTGAAAATTATCCTCTTCAAGATGATTTGTCTTTGGAGTACATACTAGATCTGCTGAGATACATGCTAAGAAACGCTCAATATAAGGTTCCAATGGTTGGTATCCATTGAATTCTATCCATGATTCTTCAGTCTCCTCAACAAATTGACAAGAGTAATCCAAAGGGACTTCTAAATCTTTTTGTGGCGAGACAAATAAATTATTTACTGTTGTCAAGATATGTTCTTCCTGAGAGGCAGATATCCCATCTACTGCTAGAATGCGAGAAAGTTCTCGAAGGAACATTCTTCAAGCTCTTGATCATCTGTGAATTTCTCTAGCTAGCTGATGATCCCTGTCTTGCAACACAAATTAGTACTCATGGGTTCTTACAACACCCCACAAATGTTTTATCATCAAATATTTGAATTTTAAAACTAACAAATTAAAACTATTTGCAAAAATAAAACACACCAAACTTGAACTCCTTGCATTACTAGGACCCTTCTATCACCTGGTTATCGGTTTGCACAAGTCATATCATCATAAATAAAACTAAATTTGCATAAATAAAAACTCACTTTTGCATAAAATAAGGAAAAACACACTTGAATTAAAAGAAAAACACTTCTACATGAAATGGAGAGGAAAACCTAATTTTGGAGAAACCCCACTAAAGTGGATGCGTGGGATCTTCCTGCACGTATTACCGTATTCTCTATGCCCTTAGTTCATCCATAAAACCAATCCAAAACCATTAAATCAATCTAATCCAAATGCTACATATTACCGTTTACAACTCCCCGACAACGGTGCCAAAATGTTGTTGCAATTATATGCATAATATATTACCAAAATAAATTATCATTTGAGATTCGTAATCAATAGATTTGTTACACTATATGTGCCAAAAACATGTGTTTTATCTATGTATGATGAGTATATCCTAAATAATAAAACAATCTAAAAACCAACACTCTCTTTTCACACTTCAAAGATAACACTCTCCACACATTTCAAAATTCAGAAAGAAAAACTCATAATCAAGCATATGATCTAAAGTTCTTGCTCAGGTGATGGACCTCTTCATTGTTGGCTCATGAAAGGAAAATATGAACTTCGATTCTATCTCCTAGAGCAACTAAACGAACAAAAATTAATACTTTGCACATTCTTAAAAGGGAAACTCAATCAAGCTTAAAAGAAATATCAGTCAAAGTAAAACACTCCATTATAGGTGCATGTAGGGTGAGAGATGGAGGTCCTGATTGTGCATGTGTTAGCAAGGTGTAACCTAATAAATTCTAGAAAATAAAGCTAAGTGTAGTGGGATGCTCCATTGTAGGCTCATGTATGGTGAAATATGGAGATCTAACTGTTCCTGCACCGCCACACTTTGCAATAAATTCTAATAGTGAAATAAAAAAAAAATAACATGAAATCAAAATAACAAGTACATGAAATCAAAATATGCACTAATAATTTACAATGAGATTACAAAGATGGATCGGTGGCCCTTGCCGATGCCAACATGGAAGCTTTTAGATCAGCATATGCTAAATTCTAAATGACACATAAGATCATTGAATTCAAACTTGCATTAATATTGAACAAGTATGTTTACAAAAAGAGTATTTTCATGAATCCAATTTGCAGCATAACAACTCCTCCTCCCTTCCTCAGACCTATGAGGTTTTATTTATACATAAAATCCATGGAGGAATGGATGAAACTGAATCCCCAAACTCAGAAAACATTTTTTACAATTTTAGGATAAATCCCAAAAATCCATGTTTTTAATCAATTTGGGTAAATTTGAGTTCGAGATCCACCCATATTTATCAAACAACTCAAATTTTGGAAATGTTCCCACATTTTATTTAGTTTTCCACATTCCAGACAAAACCCATTTCGTAGAATTTCTAGATCTGATGCCATCTACATGTAAATCGAGGTGCAAGTTGGCAGTTTGAGATTTTTGTTAATTTTTGCAGAATCATTCCCCTGAGCTGGAGGTCCACATGTGTGATCTGGTTGAATTCTGACACAATAGTCCACATGTAAACACCGCTCTAGAAAAAACCCATGTCCCCTATTTTTTTTCTAGAATCATTCCCAAATTTTGAATTATTTATAGTACCGGACTAGCACAAAAATAGGTACTAGACGAGCACAACATTGGTACCGCATGAGATGAGTACTAGATGAATGCCAAAACATGTACCTGTTGAATAAGGGCTGTTTTCATAAGGTCTTATTAGATCATTCAAAGTAATTATAGATATTTAAACATCAAATATTCAATTCAAATCATTAATAAATCATCATAAATCATGATTAAATATAATTTACCTCATATGTACAAAACAATTGCTAAATGACATGTCTATTGAGGAAAATAGGCAGAGAGTGCATATGTATGAGGAAAAATTGGTTAGGATATGGGATAAGATATTGCAATTGGAGGTGACTAAAAGGAGGCTCAACACTCTGCATAGAGGTTGAGAATTTGAGTATGCAGGTTTCCACGACTATTTATAATGCTAGTAAACTTCTAGATCAAAACTATGTGGAGTATTTGAAACAACCAATGTTTCGAGTGGACACTCCACATATCATTAGGGACATATAAATATGATAAGATGTAAAAGAGTTTTGGGATTAATAATCAACTCTTTTAGCCATTTTTATTCTTATCTTTTCGAATATTTGGGCCTCCTTGAGGCAGTCCTCTCCATAGAGGCTGCAAATTTGAGTATGTAGGGTTCCAAAGTTATTCATAATTCTAGGAAAATTCTGGATCAAATTTGTGTGGAGTATTTGAGACGTCCAACGTTTCAAGTGGACACTCCACCCATCATTAGGGACATACAAAGTTGATAATATGTAAATGAGTGTTGGGGTTAATCAACAACTCTTTTAGCCATTTTTATTCTGATATTTTTGAATATCCATGTCTCCTTTAGGAAATCCTCTCCATAGAGGATGAGAATTTGAGTATGCAGGTTTCCACAGTTATTCATAATGCTAGGAAACTTCTGGATCAAAATTATGTGGATTATTTGAAACGCCCAATGTTTTGAGTGGACACTCCACCCATCATGAGGGACATAGAAAGATGATAAGATGTCAAAGAGTGTTGGGGTTAATCAACAACTCTTTTAGCCATTTTTATTCTAATATTTTCAAATATCCGAGCCTCCTTGAGGCAGTCCTTTCCATAGAGGCTGAGAATTTCAATATGCAGGTTTACACAATTATTCATAAGGCTAGTAAACTTATAGACCAAAACTATGTGGAGTAATTAAAATGTCCAACGTTTCGAGTGGACACTCCACCCATCATCATGGACATAGAAAGCTAATAAGATTTAAAATATTGTTGGGGTTAATCAACAACACTTTTAGCCATTTTTATTATGAGATTTTCGAATATCAAGGACTCCTTGAGGCAATCCTTTTGATAGAGGTTGAGAATTTGAGTATGCAGGTTTCCACAGTTATTCATAATGTTGGGAAACTTCTAGATCAAAATAGTGTGGAGTATTTGAAATGTCCAATGATTTGAGTGAACACTCAACCCATAATCAAGAACATAGAAAGATGAAAATATGTAAAGGAGTGTTGGGGATAATCAATAACTCTTTTAGCCATTTTTATTCTGATATTTCAAATATCCAGACCTCCCTGAGGAAATCCTCTCCATAGAGGTTGAGAATTTGACTATGTAGGTTTCCCCAGTTATTCATAATGCTAGGAAACTTCTGGATCAAAATTGTGTGGATTATTTTAAATGTGAAATGTTTCGAGTGGACACTCCACCCATTATGAGGGACATAGAAAGATAATAAGGTGTAAAAGAGTGTTGGGGTTAATCAACAACTCTTTTAGCCATTTTTATTCTGATATTTTCAAATATCCAGGCCTCCTTGAGGTAGTCCACTCCATAGAGGTTGAGAATTGGAGTATTTAGGTTTCCACAGTTATTCATAATGCTAGGAAGTGTCTGGATCAAAACTATGTGGGGTATTTGAAATGTCCAATGTTTCGAGTGGACACTCCACCCATCATGAGCCTCTATGGAGAGGACTACCTCAAGGAGACCCGGATTGATCCAGATTTTGTGTGCAGAATGAAATGACTACAAATTATTAACAGGTGCTTAACACAAAATAACAGAGATACAATAAAATTGGTTTTCTATTCAATAAGGAAATAAGCTAGAACTGTAAAATGCAGCAGAAAACAAGCTTGTTGGAATGGTGGTGGATTATCTCTGAGAAGAGATGTGACAACTGCGCTCATTTGCAAGAAGATGATTACAATGAGGCTCTGAAGGCCTTTTTACAATAAATAGGAATTCCAAAAACCCTAAACATCCAAAAACCTAACCCTAGGAGATGAAGCGCCAAAAGTCATGTGGGCCCGATTTGGGTAAGTTAGTACATCAACTTCCCGGGGTCGTAACTTTTGCATATGATCTCCGTTTTAGGCACATGATAGCCCGTTGGAAGGTATCGCCGAGGAGATTCATTTTGGGGGAAACATGGAAGGGACTTCCATGTTGCACACTGTTTTCACAAAAAAACGTCATTTAGGGCCTCAAAATGGCTCTGGAAGTTTCAGGACCCAAAAAACTGCTAAAAATAGTAAATTACCAAAATTGCCAGAAAGATGTTTTGAGCCAGTTGGAAAAGGTGGGTGGCTAGCAATATCCACCTTGATCAATCCTCCCTCCTCAAAAAGAAATGGTCTCCATTGCGTTGAGTTCCCCCATCACATGAGGAAATTTCTGCTAAATTTGGCCCCGGTTGAACCACTTGCCTTGGTGCAGGAGATGCCTTGCTTTGATGACTCGATAAAGCTGGTCCTTTGTTGTAGAGTGCCCTTGATCTGTGTGTCCACAATATGATAACTAGATGCCTATTGTATGCAGTCAGGGTTGAGCTCTTTTGGTGTCAGTTGTTCTGCTACTTCCGAGGTGTCCAATAATGGTGGGAAATAAGGGCGAAGGAGACCCACGTTGAACACTGCGTGCAGGCAAAGGAAAGGAGGAATTTTGAGCTCAAAAGAATTATCCCCCATAACCTTGGTGATGGTGTAAGGCCCATAATGGAGTGGGAAAAGCTTCCGATGGGGTCATGTAAGG
>JZKD02S1837578.1:579982-592798 GCA_000966675.3 Picea glauca
C
This sequence comes from Picea glauca, assembly GCA_000966675.3. Lineage (NCBI taxonomy): Eukaryota > Viridiplantae > Streptophyta > Pinopsida > Pinales > Pinaceae > Picea > Picea glauca. The sequence continues at coordinate 579,984 of JZKD02S1837578.1, forward strand.
CTGTGGTGCGGGTAGCCTCTGCCTCGTGCCGAGCTACCAAAGAGGCTGTAACCGGCTTCACAGCCGGATAGGTCGGATCCGTCCCTACGGACAGATTTTGCTTATAACAGTATCCGACCTACGAGATCCCGAAGTAGAAAAAAAAGAGGGAACATTATTACGAAAGGTAGGACTTGCTTCGAGAGTAGAAAAATCGTTGTTGCTTACGTGACAAACTTTCAGAGGTCTCAATATCTCGGAGGGAAAAAGAAAACCATCTTCAGATTTCAAGCATCAAAATGAAAATTATGATAGGCTAAAAAACAAAATCGGCTCCAACAAGTAGCTCCCCTTTGGTGTGATCCAATTCTTCTTTCAATTTCTCATAATCTTCTAATTGTTACTTCAATCTATAATGGTCTTTTCAAGCTTGTAATTTTGTTCTTCACAACTACTCAATTCACCTTTTAGTATTATGTTTGTGTTTCTAAGCTTGTTATTTTCAATTTTAGCATGCTTCAACTTTTCAAGATTCTCATCTTCTTGTTCACTCTCTACATTGTCTTTGTATCCCCAAAAGGAAGCAAGCTTGTTTTCTTCATCTAAATCATCTTCATAAATGATTTCTTCTTCTTTTGAACTCTTTTGATCATGGGTTTCTTGGGTTATGAAGAGGAATTCTCCTCCATCATTATCTTCTTCATCACTCTCATATGAGGAGATGTCATCATCCTTGGAGTAGAAGATCTTTTTGTAGTTGAGACTTATGTTTTTATAGTAACATTTTTCTGCAATATGTCCTATTCTACCACGGTTAAATAATTTGAGAGGAGACTTACCTTTGTATCTGTGAGTTCCCTTTTGGAGCCTTCTTACAAAATTTTCTATTTCTTCATCAAGGTCGCTATCCCTGTCTTTTGTCTTCTTTATGGATTTAGAGGATGCTTCATTGTTTGGTTGGTCACTTTATGTACCTGTTCACATTTCATATGCTATAAGACACCCATGTAATTCATCCATTGTCATTTTGGTCAAGTCCCTAGTTTCTTCAATGGCGGAGACCTTAGCATCATACTTCAAGAGAAGTGATCTCAACACTTTTTGTACAACCAAGGATTCATTGAGCTCTTCACCTAATCATCTGATAGCATTAACAACTTCATCAACTTTAAGAAAATAGGTTGCAATATATTCCTTTTCATCCATCTTCAAATTTTCAAATTCTGCTATATGTCGTTGAAGCTTGACCTGCTTAACTTTTGGATCACCTTCATAGATACTCTTGAGTTTGTCCCATACCTCTTTAGGAGTGCTACAACCCATCACTTTGCTAGAAATGGTTGGTGCCAATGATCCTAGAATAACATGTCTGGATTTTGAATTACAACTCATAATTTTATTCTCATTTGGATCAGTTGGAGCATTCTTTGGGATTACATAGCCATTTACAATTGAGTACCAAAAGTATTCTCCCAAAGTTGTTAGGTAAGTTTTCACTCTATCACTCCAATAATCATAATTGCTTCCATCAAATCATTGAATCCCATTTGGAATGTGCTCATGGTCATCCATCTTTGCTCTAGATTTTCCTTCTAGTGGTTAAATTGTTCTTAAGGAAACCTGTTCTAATACCAATTGTTGGAAACATTGAGAGGGGGTTGAATCAATATTTAGAGCAATTAGTATTTTTGAATTTGTACTTCAATCAGATCATATATTCAATTTATATCCAATCAACAATCAATACTATCAAATGAACAATGAATAGTGATGGGTGTTCTATATGCACTAAAAAACACTAAAAACCCTCAATTAAATTGTCAACTCAGGGTAAGTAAACTTAGAGTTGTAGCACTATATCTTCCAAGGAAGAAAGGCTAGAGGTACTATAGTCTAACTAAGGAAATGGGCTATCTAAGGGCTAATCTACTTAAGCAAAGTATATTAATGATCAAACCCTATTAAGAAACTTAAACTATTTACCCTAAGTAACTTTTGAACAATGGATCGATGGATAGTCCTAAGAAAGAAAAAACCCTACTTGAAGAAAATTAACTTAATCATTATAATGAGAAAAAGAAAACTATCTATTTAATCTATCTAATGAGAAATAACAACTGCAAACTAATTTAATTAACCTACTCAAATTCAATAAGCAACAACAAGTAAGTAAATAAACAAGCAAGCAACTACCCTATTAAAGAAAGTAAACAAGAAAGCAATCAAGTAACTAACATATGGTAACTTCTACAACAAGTAAACTAATCAGAATTACTCAATAAGCAACTAATCAAATTAATAAGAAAGTGAACTCTATTCTTAAATTAAACTTCATAATTACTTCTAACTTATGAAAGGAAATCTTAATCTACTAAATTCAAAGAATAATTACAATAAAAGTAATCAACAACTAATATTTAATCTACAATAAGAAACTATTCTTCAATCTACCAAGGCAAGAAGACTATTCTCTAATCTACAAAAGCAAGGAAACTCAAATATAGTGTTGATGGTTATGTCTCCAGTGTCTTATAATATCACGACGTCATTTAAAAATTAATGATAACTCAAGAGGGATAAAATCAATATTAACTTCTATAGCAAATGAATTAAGCAATCTAGTGAGAACTTATCCATTATAGAAGAAACATCAACTACCCTGCATATCCATGTGCTTCTTCAATTCATGCATTAATCATCAACAATATAGAAACACTATTCTATTAAATTCAAACGAATTCTATGCTAGTGTAAGCAAATTCATATTACTTAGAGATTCATAACTAAAAACTAAACTTAATAATCAAACTTCGAATTAAAATTGCAACCTATATCTAGAATGGAAATTGCATAAAGTAAATTAAACTAATCCTATTTTAACAAATTAAATTGCAAAGGGAAATACTCATAAAACATAAATCAAATCCTATTTCTATTTCAGCATATAACAAGAAAATAAATAAGCAAACTAAATAAAAAATAGATAAGAAAACTAAATAGAAATTAGATAAGCAAACTAGAAATGAAAACTAAAACTAACAACTATCCATCCACTGAAACTTTTCCAAAGAAACCATGAACTAAATACTATGTTTTAACTCTGTTTTAAATTCTATTTCAGCATGTAGAAATTCTAACTATCATCTAATTACACACAGGGGTTAGTATATAAACTTGCAACCTCTCTCCTATCAATTAAAAAGACATGTTATAATTACACTATCCTTCATAATAACCTACAAAAGAAACCGATGCAATTAAACTTATGAACAACAATCTACACAGTGAATAAACATAATAAAACTCATGTACAGGAAATAAAAGAAATGACAATTACACTATATTAATTCATAAGCTAATTGACTAAATATTCACCCAGACCACTGGTGGGCCCCCCAACAGGTCATGGCTACTCCTCAATGATGAATCATGAGCTCAAGAAACATGATTTCAACATTAAAATTAAAAACACAGTTTTACATAGTTTTAAAGAAAAATGTCTTGAAATGTCAAAACAAAGCTTAACTATCCTTAGTTACTTATCTGACCATTGTTGTGGTATTTATAGAGTTTACAAGCTGAGAGGTCGACCAATGGAAGGGTGGACCTCCTCTAAAAACAATAAATTACAATTAATGTGTTTTAACCATCGGTGGCTTCTAGAAACAAAGCGATCCAATAAATGCCTAGCATAACAACCCAATCCAAGTTCCCAAAATATCAGTAGTTGGACGCCACGAGAAAAATAAAAACCCATGTCTCTAATTCTCCCATCGTTGGTTGCCGATATGATAATTTCCAACTCCCCCACAATTTTAGTGCAGGATGGAGTGTCAGACGGAGTGTCGGATGGAGTATCGGATGCAGTACTGGATGGAGTACCCGATGGAGTGTCAGATGGAAGAACGACCTGCGATTTTTCCCTGACAAACAGATCATGAATTATTTTCCTAGAATCATTAAAACATGTTGAATTATACTTGAAACCATCATAAAACATCAATCATACATACCTGGTATGAGACACGACGATTTAATACAAAAACCCTTCAAAACTCTTCAAAATAGGAAAATGTACATACAATATTGGCCAAAAAATATCTAATCATCATCATTAAATTAACCATATCACGGGCCCAACATTACCCCCACACCTAAGATTTTGCAGGTCCCATTGCAAACAAAAACAAATTTCCCCACATGACTAAGCTTGCTGAGAAGGATAAGCTTTAGAAGCTTCTCCTTCTTGTCATGAATATTTTGTCTTGTGCCTCTTGTGTTGTTTCAATTGTGCCCTGAGGTTGTGATTGGTTTTGGTCATATCGTCAACCAACCATTGAAGGGAATTCACCTTTGCTTGGAGGATTGCATTTTCATGGTGAATATGTGTGTCCAAAGTCTTCCTCTCTTCCAATTGTTGCAACAACTGAAAATTTTCCTGTTGTAACTTCTAAATGGCTGGAGCAAGATCAAATATCTCGGAGGAGGTCTTAGATCCTTTAAAATATGTAGAGTGTATATCAGTATTAAGATCTAGGGTAGGCATCTGTGAGGTAGGATTAATAGGGGGTTGATGAGGAGAAGTAGGTTCAGACTTTGTCTTTCTTTGAGGCTTCAATTCATCTGCAAACACTTCCCTAAGTATTTTGTGAGGGATTTTGAGATCGGAGGATACTTGGATAGAGTCCGAAGTAGTTAGGGGTTTTGCATAAAGTTTTCCTCTTGTGCTCTGGGTACTCTTTCGAAAGGTTCCTATATTAAATCGATTAGATCCTCTCCTATTTGTGGGGACTGCAAGAAATTCTTGTTGAATTACTTCTTGTATCTTTTTTGGTGTAGGATCAAGGGATGTTGAAGGCATCGAGGGGTTATCAATATGCTTCTTGGTCTTTTTACCCGATGAGGATGTAGGGGTATCAACAAGCTTCTTGGATTTTTGTTCTGGTAAAGAAGTAGCTTGTGTAGGAGGGTTTGGAGTCTTCAGAGAGTGGGGTTTGGATGGATAAATAGTCCTTATATCAGGTGTCTTTTTGCTAGTCTTGATTGTCAAGTGAGTGTTTGCAAATTGGTAAATGAAATCATCCCAAGTTTTCCCTTATTTTTCCAATTTGGCTAAGACAAGAATTTTTATAAGGCCATGGTGAAATAGGTTATTATGGGGATTGGTTACATTCTTCCTCACTTGGGAGGACATATTCTCGAGACTCTTTAAAAAGTAGAAGGGAAAATTCAATGTATTATTGAACTGAAAGTGAGCTAATAATAGAAAGGGATAGGCTTTAAAGGTGGAATATCTACCTTCACATGTGATCAAACTGGTGATGACTATGAGAGGATTAATTAGCTCCTCTTTTATCCACTCCTTGGAATATCCTTTAGCTCCAGAGATGTTCTGAAATTCTGGTTTAAAAACCCTGTTATAGCTCAATCGTAGCAATTGGTGGTTTTTAAACCATCTATCCCCAATTCTTAGAAGCTTTGTGGATGCGGCTATGGATTCCTCCGAGACCCCAAAGGTGAGAAACCCCACGGTCACTGTGATTCCATCAAAATCAAGGGTGAATTGCATTGAAATTCCATCGTCGTGGCCCTGCAAGTGAGACAAAAATGACCCCCAGCCTGCACAAAAGAACACTTCCCTGCACTGTGTGAATTCAGGGATGGCGAAGAGGTCAACATAGGAGGACATATCATACTATTTGGGCATCATGATGGTGTGGAGAAGTGGACAGAGGAAAAATTCAATAGAGGATGGGTGAAATCAGGCCAAGGAAGGGAACGATTAAGCAGAGGTTGAGCGCAATTAAGTAGGGGTCGAGCGCAATGTGGACATAGGTGAATGAAATGAGACAGAGGTTGAACACATTTAATAGTGGTGAATGCAATGAGAAGAGGGTGAGTGTGAGGAGTAATGGGATAACCCAATTGAGAGATCCCTCTGTTTATGAGTGTACCTAGGGTGGAACGGTTGCATTCATCTACTCACGAGTTGCCATGTGTGAGTGTCAATTTAGAATTTGAAGGCTTGTTGTGGGAGGAAATTGTAATGATGAAGAGGTTAGATCCATGTCCAATTATTTGACTTGGACATTTGATCATAAAAATTTCTAAGTTTACATCATTCAATATTAATTTCCATGAACTAATTCAAATAAATGCCATTGATTCCTGGTTACCTGAAATTTTTGACAGTTACTGGTGTATATTTTCATATGGCACTTCATCTGGCACCTCTGACGACACCTCATACACCACTCCATATGGTACCTCTGTGAGAAATGCATTTTTACCTCCTGTAATCGATATCTTGCAGTCTTAGAATGGTTTTGGCAGTCATAGTGATTAGGAGTAGAGGAAGAGTGTTCCATTATTATTTATTTTTCCACCATGCTTGTTGAATATACTCGCATAAGACATGTAATTTCAGTTCTGCAATGAAAAATTTGTAATGCAAATAAACCAATAAAGTAGTCTATTAAGGAGATGTACAGTAATTTATAGCACACAAGGAATTAGCATTTCAAAAAAATAAAATGATTGTTGATGTAATAATTGGTATCATGAAAACAATACACATAAATTTTTACAAAGATTCACTTCTTATAGGCAATGTTATCATTTGTCAACTCATGAACCCCTCCCCCACACCTAAGTATTGTGACACCTCACAATAAAAAATATATGAAACTAGACAATTCTCCCAATAGCCGAAGATGTACAGCGTGTTAAGTGTAGAGATAAATTTCACAGATTGGTCTGACGAGATGGTTAGAATATGGCCCCACCTATAGGATAAGAGATCCTATATATAGATAAGAAGAGGTAGGCGAGAGAGTTTCAAGATAGTCTCAAATTTAGTTCCCAATGGAAAATTTATGGATTTCATTAACCTTAACTTAACCATACATACTTCATGTCATATTTATCTACAAGTAATGTCGTACATCACGATAATTTTAAATTTCTTATTTATTTTTGTCAGATTATCATCCTCGCTAGGTAGAATGTCTCACTGCCAGCAAGTCTGTTCAATACTCTGGTGGGTTTACCTAGTCATACCATAGGCTAGTACTCGCTGCCAGCAGACCTGTTTAGTATCCCGACGGGTTTAGCCTCTTACACCCTCATAGACTAGCCCTCCATCTATTAATATTTTTAGTATAAGATTTCTTTGTGCAAGAAGATGGGGGACAGCTCTAAAAACAACTTTTTTCTTCATTTTTTTCAATTGGAATGGTATTTATGTTAGAGGATGACTTTCTGTTATATATTTCTTAGTGATTGTCCTGATGTAAGGGGTACTTAAGAAGACGTATCCTATCTAAAGATATGATATAATCAAGTATTTTTAGTTTGTAGTGGATGGTACCATTGGGAAAGAACAGAAAGGTATCTTTGGGATCAACTCACTTTCTTCCTTTTCTGTATGTTTCCATGGCTAACTGCTAATCAGACCTCCTTGTTACTCTTTAGTAAAGATACTTTACTCAGTTAATCAGGTTTCTTGGGAAAAATCTACGAAATACCTCTAAGCTTGATGGTTACGGTATCACTTCCTTATATAGTGGTGAAGGTTTTCAAGAGAAATTGATTTTTAAAATGCCTTAAGAAAAAGAGAAGATGAAAATATTTGAAAAAATATGGCTAACTACAACAAGTCATTATTCATTTGATGCTTAGCAGACAACAAGGTTCAAATATAGAAATGTTTTGAAGAAAAATCCTTCTTTTATATTTCCTTGACACTGTCTATTCCCGGTGAGATAAATACCTACAGAAATATCTAGAATTGCTTATCAACAAAATTCAAAATTATTTGCATATGTATAGTAGAAAATTCAGAAAACACTCAAGAACAAGGGGGGACTTCCCCATMTACTAAGTCCAATTCCTTTTTAGTTGACACGATCTGTAGAAAATCCTCTTTGGAAATGGGCTTATGATAAARTTTGAGTCGGTGTCCATTTACTACAAAGGAGACTTGTCCATYGTCAATTGTTTTGATTTTCACAGCTCCATTTTCATATACAGTGACTACCTCGTAAGGACCCAACCACCGAGTGGTGATTTTTCCTTTGAAGGTTTTAKATCGRGAATCAAACAACAAATCCCAATCACCAGGTTGGAAGTGTTTCTTCTTAATAAACTTKTCATGCCACTTTCTCGTCTGGTTTTGGACTAACATTGTTCATTGGATGGCATCTTGCCTAATCTCATCCAACTCATTCAATTGTAGGGMTTATTGTTTCTGAGCCTCATGTAAGTTTAATCCCAATTTTGCAGCAATACARAAGGTCCTTACTTGGAATTCTATTGGTAGAAATACCTGTTTCTCGTACACTAGCTCATAAGGTGTATGTCCARTGGTGTTTCTCCAGGTGGTATGATATGCCCACAAAGCCTTTGGAAGCCTATCAGCCCAATATCGATGATGTAATTGAACAGTATTGGTTAAKATTTCTTCCAGAACTTTGTTTGTAGATTCTACCTGACCATTAGCTTGTGGGTGGTATGGAGAAGCCTTATAGTGTTTAATCCCATATTTCTCTGTTATCTCTCTCATCAGTTTGGAAGTGAATTGAGTGCCTTGGTCTGTAACAATTTCACAAGGGACACTGAAGCAAGTAAAGATTCCTTCATATATGAATTCGAAAACAGTTTTTTTTTAGCCCTGAATAGGGATTTTGCCTCTACCCACTTGGTGACATAATCTGTACAAACCAAAATATATTTTTTCTTACAATACATGGGTGAAATTGGTCCTACAAAGTCAAGGGCCCATTTTTCGAAAGGTTCTATCATAACTTGGGCACGCAAGGTCATTTCTTCAGCTGAGGCAGGTCTTCCTATCCTTTGGAAAATATCACAACTCCTCACATACTTGGCAACATCTTTGAAAATGCTAGGCCAATAGTAACCTAAATGTAACACCTTGTATGTTGTAAGTTTGTCAGAAAAATGGCCACCACATGGTCCATCATGACAACTTCATAGTATTTATAGTACCTCATCCTCTTGAACACATGTACAAATAATTAGATCAAGACCTGTACAAAAAATTTCATGGCCAACCCAAGAGTAATCGACACTTTGCGTGATAATTTTACTCTTTTCATGAGGTGACAAATGAGACGGTAACTTCCTAGTAGCCAGATAGTTTTCCATATCCACAAACCACAGGGCATTTACAAAGAGGACACAAAGGTGCTCATATGGGAAACTATCATCTACAAGAATATTATCATCCTCATTTTTTGTTCGTCAAAGAAAATCAGCTACCAAATTCTCCTTTCCAGGTCGATCAAGAATGGTGATGTTAAACTCTTGTAATAGCAGGAGCCACCTAGTCACTTGGACATTAGTTATGGGTTTATTCATGAGAAATATAATGGCAGAATGATATGTATGTACAAATACTTTGTAACCTGTAATGTAGTGACGAAACTTATTGATAGCATGAACTACTGCCAAGAATTCCTTCTCAGTAACTATGTATTTTAGCTCGGCAGGGGACAAGTTCTTGCTTACAAAATAAATTGAATAGGATTGTTGGTCTTCTTTCTTCCATAATACTCATCCTATTGCGGTGTCAGAGGCATCAATATATATGTGAAATGGGAGAGCCCAATTGGGCCCCCTAAGAACTGGTGCCACAGACAACTTATCTTTTAGAGTTTCAAAGGCAGTTTCGCACTACTCAGTCCAAAGAAAATCAACATCCTTTATTAACAGTCCAAACATGGGTGCAACAATCTTTGTAAAATTTTCAATAAACCGTCAGTAGTATCTGGCATGTCCAAGAAATCTTCTCACCTCTTTATGAGTTTTTGGGGGTGGAATTCTGACGAGGACCTCAATCTTTGCAGGATCAATTTTTATCCTTTCAAATGAAACATGATGTCCTAGAACCACTCCTTTAGTCAACAATATTTTACATTTTTCATGACTTAAAGATAGGTTCATTTATTGACATCTGATAAGGAATTTTTCTAAGTTATCTAAGGCTTCATGGTAAGTATTTCCATATACTGTGAAGTCATCCATGTAAACCTCCACACAATCATGAATAATATCGACAAATATCCCTAGTACTTCTCATTGAAATGTGGCAGGAGCATTACACAATCCAAATGGAAAGACCCTATAGGCATAGGTGCCCCAAGGACAAGTAAAGGTATTTTTGTCCTGATCCTCGGGTGCTATGAGAATTTGATTGTACCTGCTATATCCATCTAAAAGGGATAAATACTTCTTTCTAGACAGGGTATCCAAAACTTGGTCGATGAAAGGAAGAGGAAAGTAATCCTTCATAGTGGCTTTGTTGAGTTCCTGAAAATCAACACAAATTCTCCATTTCCTAAACACTTTCATTGGAACCACTACAAGAGGGGATACCCACTTACTATCATATATGGGATAAATAAATTTGACATTTAATAACTTTTGGATATCCTCTTTTACTATATCTTTGAGAGTTGGGTTCATCCTTCACTCGGGTTTCCTAAAAGGTGTTACTTCCCCCTGGGTATATATTGTGATGGATACATGTGTTAGGGTGTATACCCATCATGTGAGTGTATTCCCAAGAAAATTCCCCTAATTTTTCTTTAAGGATACTTACTAACTACTTTTGTTGGTCTGCATCTAGCCCAGAGTTTATATGTAGAAATTTTCCTAGACTAATCTCGTAAGGTATGGTATAAGATGTGGCAGACTCGTATATCTCGAAGATGAAATATGTCGAAGACAAAATGGATGGGTCCAATTGTTCCTGAAATTATTCCCCAAACATGTACTTGAATTGGGGAAACGATCGTGGAAAATCAACACACATGATAGCATAAATGAACTGGTTTAGCCCATTTTTTGTTGTGTGCTCCTGCAATGCCTAGGCATGGTCACTTGGAAACACGAGCTCTTCCAAATCCTCATTCTCATATGGGAATTGAATCCACCAAAGATTTTCCATGATAGGTTGGGCTAGAGGGTATATGGTGAGCTTTTGGATAAAGATTCCATTCGAGATGGACATTTCTCCCTCTCTATAGCCAATAAATGCATTGGTTGTGGCTAACCAAGGTCTTCCCAAAATGACAGGATGGCCTTTGGTAGGATCCTTTGAGTGAATGACATAAAATTCTACTGGGTACTCCCATGAGGCTAAATTAACTATGATATCATCCAAAATTCCTTCAGGTATAACCCTGGTCTTATCTTCTAATTCCAAAATAGTTAGGGTAGGCCTAAGAAAAGGTTTTAACTGTAATTTCTCCAAATTAGTAGCGATCATAACATTGATGGCTTCCCCTAGGTCTATGAGAGTGTTCCCAATGGAAACCTCATTAATGGTTATGGTCACTACAAGGTTTCTTGGGTTCCCATATTTTGCTAACTTCGGCTGCTCTAATATGTATTCAAAAAGTTCTCCTATCTAATGTACTATAGGAGGGTCCTTCTGCTTCCTACCTGGATTCTTAATACAAAATTCTTTGACTACCTTACTATAGATTGGAATGTCCTTAATAGCTTGAATTAAGGGAATCTTGACACAAATATTCTTCAATTCATTCAATATGTCAAATTCTCGTCGGGTGGTAGGTTTCTCGATTACTAATCTTTCCAGATAAGGAGGGGCCTTTGTAATTTGTGAAGGTTCATTTTGGGGAAGCTTGGGTTCTTGGTCCTTAGGAATAATAAAATCTTCCCACCTAGTGTCATATGTAGATTGTTTGGGGGTTTCCTTCTCTTCTTCTTCCTGGATGACTATTGAAGGTCTTTGCCTATCCAAAAATTTTCCCGACATTAGTTGAATCTCTTGTAGTGGAACGGGAGTAATAACATATGTTGGGAAGGCCTGCATCTCAACATTGTGAAGAGGTTGAGTGGGATTGTTATTTGGATTGGGCACTGGTTGTGTCGGTAATAGTGTTGGTCTTGGGGAGCTCGCATTATGATATTGTTGCGGTTGTTGTTGTGGAATAGGAGGTAAAGGTGGTGGAACAAAACCTGGTAAAAGTTGCGGAGTGTTCGGTGGAAACTAAGGGTAAGGATGGTTGGACATAGGGACAGGTGGAGCTTGAGGGTTTCCTTGGTTATTCCCTCCTCTCCATCCTTGAAGCCAAGGATGTTGGTACTATGTAGACCATTTTTGCCAACTTGGTGAGTTCCATTTTTTTGGTTGTTGATAATAGGGTGGAACTTGGGGTTGTACATCTGGGTGTGTAGGTTGGTTCCTAGGCTGCCATGGCCTCCTAGGTGCATATGGGGATTCCCCAGGATCCCCACTCCTATAGATGGCTAACAAACCGGACAATGATGGACATTTATCATTTGAATAGTCTTTTGTGCATAAGCCACAAACTTAAATGTTATCTAATGTGCATTCCCTTGAGGAATGCTTCCTCTTGCATCTTGGGAAATATATGCCAATTGTTTCATTTTCCTCCTCCTTTTATTTTTATTTTTTAGGGTGTCCAACTGGGAACCTATTATGCTTAAGATATATGTATTGAAGTTCTCTAAAAGGTTCCATATCTCTACTCTTGTGATACCACCTGAACTAACTAGTTTTAAGTTTCTATTATAAGGGTCCCGAACATTCTTTCATTTTTTAGCTCTACTCCTCGAGTAATTATTACACATTTCACAAATTTTGGCAAATAGTTTATGGGAGCTGTCACCTGATGCCATCAGGTGAAGTATCTCTAGGTATTCCTTTGAAATTCCCTTGAGGAAAAGAGCCCTAACTGCATCATTTGGAAGGTCATGATATTTTGATTTATGGGAGATATAACCAAACCATTCCATATAATCCTCGAGGGTCTCGTCTTCTAACT
>JZKD02S1837579.1:20779-35869 GCA_000966675.3 Picea glauca
GCAGCCTGACATATATTCATCTCCATATGTACCTTCACATGACGAATCCAACCAGCCGTTGTACCTTTCCATAACTAGGCAATTTTATGGCTGCAGTTTCCAGATCGACGCATACGAACTAGGATTTTCTTCTTCCCACTTGTTATTGCTTTCTGGATATATACTTAGTGCCCTTTCTCTAGTATTCAGTTCTATATTTGGCGGGCTGACATGTCTTCATCTCCATCTATATCCTCACACGATGGATACGACCAAACATTGTTCCTTTCCATACTTATCCAATTTTATGGCCGGCGCTGCAGGGCCGACGCTTGCGAACCCAACTGCCTATCGTTCTGGTATACATCTTGCACTCAAAACATCGGTGATCTACAATTCCATCGTGGGTTACTCGTATCCATTAAATTCATTCAAAGTATCTGTTGTTGCTTTCCATCCCCAACAATATCATGTCCTTCCTAATATACATCAACAATGCTCTTACTAGTGACAAGTGGACAAAGTGGTACGAAAGATACTTTTGTGATCTACAACTTATGCCTTAACTGGTGATAAATTGGCAGGGGTTCAAAATCATTTGCATTAATAATCAAATGCGATATGTTCTTCTGCGATTTGGTGCAATTGAACTCTATTGCTTCTTGTTCGGTCATATACATCTAGCACTTGAAATTTCCGTGATCTACAATTCCACTGTGAACTCCTCCATTCTTTTTCCCTTATTTTGTTCCCATGTATTATGGGACTATAAAATATGGACATGATATTTTATAGAGCATGTACGTATTTTTCATTCCATACCTAGCAACATTTTGGATTGCGGGTTCTCGGGCGGGTGGGCTCTAAATTGGGCCTCCATTGTTTTGTGCCCTATAAATAGCACCCAAAATTCCATGATATACAAATTGACAAGTGGACCTACGGATTGACTGACTCAACATTGCATGTCTATTGTTTTGTGTCCTCCAAACAATGCTCCCAGTTCCGCGATATACAAATTCACACATGGAATGCAGGGCTGGCGGGTTTGAGATTTCCATTGTTTACGGATGTTAATCCATATGAAGTATCTAACAGTATCTAAAAAATTATTTTCAATACTAAATTATCTCTTAGTAGTGACAACTAGACACAAAGGTACGAAACAATTGGGATTTCACCCTCTGCAATATACAAATTGACTACCGGATTCCGACATCGTCCGCTCTTCCGTGTTACATATTATGCATTCAAATGTTCAGAGTGATACAATTTGAATGTCGGGGCCTCACATCTTCTGCAGAGACCATCTCAACCTATTTTGGATCCTCCTGTTGTCGGGTTCATGAAATGTGCAACTCTAGTGTTGGCGAGTTGACATAACTTTATCTCCATCAATATAATCACATGATGGATCCGACCGACCGTTGTTGCTTTCCACACTTGGCCAATTTTATATCCACGGTTGTCGGTTTGGCGCCAATTTCATCTCCATCTATGTCCTCACATAGCTAATTGGACTGCCAATGTTCCTTTTCATACTTAGTGAATTTTATGCCTACAATTTCCGAGTTGGCGCAATTGAACTCTATTCCTTTTTGTTTTGTTATATACATATTCCACTCAAAATTTCCATGATCTACAATTCCACTACGAACTACTCCGTCATTTTTCCCTTTTTTTCTTCTCGTGTATTATCGGACTATAAAGTATGGACATGATATCTTATAGAGCAAGTACAGATTCCACATTCCATAGCTAGTGACATTTTGGATCATGGGTTCTCGGGAGGGCGGGCTCTAAATTGGGCCTCCATTGTTGTGTGTCTTACAAATAGCACCCAAAAATCTGTGATATACAAATTGACAATTGGACCTGTGAACTGGCTGACTCAACATTGCACTTTTATTGTTTTGTGTCCTCCAAATAGTGCTTCCAGTTTCGCGATATACAAATTGACACACAGAATGCAGGCTTGGCGGGGTGGAGATTGCCATTGTTTATAGATTTTCATTTTTTACAAATTTCCCTCTGGGATGTCCTACCATACCTTCTTCGTTGTTATGCGTATTGCACTCAAAAAGTTATGAGACATACAATTTGACCCTCGCACCCTCACCTTCAACGTTTGTGCTTTGTAACCCTATTTTGTAGCTATTTTTTCCCTGTTCACGCGACCTCCGTACATTTTTACTATGCAATTAGAAACCTTTCATGCTAATAGTTTACCATGCAGGAACTGTCAACATTGTCATTAATGGGTGTAACGCTCGAGGAGATATCCCATTATTTCTCATTAAACCAATATGTGCAGAGAGTTATTTTATCCCTTCCGATTGTTTATCTTGAACATGCGTCAGCATGTTGGGCCGCTCAAGAAATCTAAAATGCTTAATCGATCATTGCGATATCTTCTATGTATGCAATTACTAGTGTTTAATGTTAACAACACATCATGAAAAAACCATCCAAATTGTCATTAATCAAAGAAAGTATCAAGCACATATCCCATTCACACGCTTTGGACCAAAATTTGCATAGGGTTATATTATCCCTTCCAAATTTTCATTTCATTCATCGTCTGGAGCAAACAAATGTTCTTCTAGAGTTATGGCAGCAGGTTGAAAACAATTTTGTGGAGATACAGTAAATATGTTCACACACGAGGACCAGAACTTCCAGTGGTCCATGGCATACTTTTACTATTCATCCCGTTTCTCCCAGAATGAAGTGATTTGGATATTTGCAATCGCTCATGCAGGCTACATCCCTGAGGTTTTTGACTGTAAGGAGGTGGTCTCTTCATGCGCCGAAAAATATATTCCAGGCCAAAGAATTATTCCACTGCGCAACCATTCTCTTGTTTCTTTGTCACCTCACGTCTTCCACGATATGTTAAAATTACCGGAGCCAACATTAATGTTCAGAGGACAAGACTGCAAGAAGTTTCTAAAAAAACATGATAATGGGTTGGACATCTTAGCCGAATTTCTCAAAGACCCGACAACAGTTTCTAAAGATATCACAAGGTTGCAGGCAAGTTTCTTTAGAAATCCATTCCTAGAAATTGCTTGGTTGTTTACAAGAATAACAAGACATGCATCCATGGAAAGCATTTCCCATATAATTATTTATATTTTGTATTTCAAAGTCAAGTAATAATACATTTTCGATTGGGGGAAGCTAATTTCCATTGAGATTTTTTCCTAGTTGTCACGATTCAAAGAATCGAATAAATTTTATATGTCATCCTACTTGATTTTCGCAACTATGCATTGCTTCCCGTCTCCAAAACTTTCTCCTTCCAATAAAAAAAACTGTGGATTCTACCCAGTAACAATCTGGTACGAGGCCCTCTAGA
This sequence comes from Picea glauca, assembly GCA_000966675.3. Classification (NCBI taxonomy): domain Eukaryota; kingdom Viridiplantae; phylum Streptophyta; class Pinopsida; order Pinales; family Pinaceae; genus Picea; species Picea glauca. The sequence goes on from JZKD02S1837579.1 coordinate 24,120, forward strand.
GGCACAAGGCATCCCATTTTTTTTATGAAGTTTTTAATGGCTTTGTCTTAGTTTTCAAAGATTTACTGTTAGGCAAGGATGCTCTGCAGATGTCTGTCTAGGAAACCAAGTTTTTGAACAGGAAGGGAACACTTGAGCAAGAGGAAAATCACAGTGTCTTCGTGGTCTTTGGATCTAAGGAAAATCATTCTTTCCTTCCATGCCACATCACAGACAATATGTTTGTTGCAGAAATAGCAAGGCAATACAACCACTCATTGCATTTTTTCCATGACAAGAAAAAAAAATAGTTCATTCCTCTGCTGTGGAAAGTCGGAGACTTCGTGTGCAGAAACATCAACAAGATTGATGAGTTTGCTGCCCATTTCAAGAAATTGAACCTAACGTACATTGAAAGGCTAAAAGGGTTCGACCCTAATGGAATTTTTTGAGAACATTTAATGGTTGTTGGCTTTAACACCTCTTTTATCAATAGAAACCTGACCCAAGACAGGGACAATGTTGACAAAAATCCTGCTTCTGCCAATTGCGACACAGAGACATTGCAAAGTGCGACTGAATTGTATAGACAACATTGAATCCGGTGAGAGGAGTACCCAATCCCCCTCCAACACTCCCAAGAGAATGACATCATGGAGCATCACTTCGATGGTCCACCCTAGTAAGAAAGCAACCCAGAAATATTTGAATGGAGGACGAGACAAGAACCCTCCTTGCATAAATATTGATAGTTCTCACAAAATTACACTGACGAAGAAGAGAAAAAACAATGCAGGGCAGGCGGAGGAACTCGAAATTGAAAGTGGAAAACTGCAACTAGAAATTGAAACTGAGCACATGCAGAAAATTGGGTTGTCCATGGTGGAAATATCTGTGACCGACTTTTTAGATATAGATGAATCCTTCGTAATCTAGAGCACTATTTTTTATAGCCAATCTAAAAGCATGGTCATTGAAAAGAGAGATGTAACAAATAGGAAAGGAAAATCTCACACAAAGATTAACTTTAGGGAAATGAGGTCATCCCAAATCTCCTCATTTCACCAGGTAACCGATGAAATTCTTTGTGATTCCATTGGAGGAATTGAGACAAAAAATGCCAATCTAAAAGACCGCCTCAACGAATTTGAGCAGGCTTTCATTGCAACCCCAGAATTTGCCAGTCCTTTCGCAAAAATCGTACCTGCTACCACTTCAGCCAAGATGAAAGTATCCTCTACCCTCCTTGCATGATCTAGATCCCTTGTAGATAATAACATCAACAAAAGAATGCAGCTACTTATTGAAGCTTGAGAAACATTTCAAAATTTAGTTTCCTTCGGAAAGAAGGCCAATGATTTCCTGCAACATTTGGAGGTGAATATAAAAAATGAACAATATTTCTATGATCAGGTGCTGGCCCATTTTTCCAACTATGTTGTCAACACGTCGAAACTAAAAAGAAGACAAGAGAAACTCCCCTCCCCAAAGAGGACCAAAAAAGTAAAATCATGCTGGAAAAATAAACTTAACAACCTGGAGCTGATTGTCAAATCATGTAAACAAGTCATATCATAAAAGGAAGATTTATTCACAAGCCTTCTCCAGATGGACTTAGCCAGAACTACCATCGAGGTTCAAGATCCAAACTTAATTCTCAAATCCTTGTCAATCACCAAAGAAGCCTTCCATGAACAAGTTGATATTTTAAAGGGGTTGTCTTCCAAAAAGTTTTATTGCATACTTGAACATCATCTAGATGAGCACGAGTGCTGGGTAATGGACTATGCAGCACACAATGAAGAAATTAAATAGAGTCTACATAGTATTTCAATGGATCTAAGGAAATTAGAAAACAACCTTTACGACATAGAAATCCAGGATGAAATCAAGACAACCCCCATGAAAAGATACATCGAAGAATGGTTCCAACAGAGAATGGACAACCTCGTCCAGGAAGGGATACAACCAGTCAATAGGACTCCATTAACCGTCAACGACATCAACAAAAACACTTCGGCTTAATAGTAATTCTATAGTGGCATCTTGTTTTCTTTATCAATCTAGTTTAATTCTATGTTGTCAAATTATTTTCTTTATCAATCCACTTATGACCTCTTTAAATAGAAAACTTAAACCAAAGACTCATAACTTCCAATTTCTTATTTTCGGGTCTTCCTCTCTACCGTCACGCATTTCTTCTTTTGACATTCCTAATTCTTGTACTTATTTATTTTAATGGTCCGCAGGAGCCCCAATTCCAGTCTATATGACAAACACATTTAAATTTCTAGAAACATGTAATAGACATTGTTAATCTTTGATAAATTCCAAAGAAAACTGATTCGACAATGCCTTTATTGTATACTAAATTTTGGGTTTCCAAGAACCTTTCTTGTTTGTTCCAAAGAAAACTAATTTGGATCTGCTACATTTCTTATGTCCTATTGTATGCTAATTTTTTTGTCTTGAACGACGTTGTTACTATTCTATTGTATGCTAACTTTTTGGGTGTCCAGAAACCTATACTTTGATAGATTTCAATTTCTCTTGTGTCCATAACCCTTTGCTTTAAAGCAAACTAGTTTGGGAATGCTATTTTCTTTTTGTTTTCATCCATGAAACTATGTAAAAAACGTTATTACTATTCTATTGTATTCTTTTAAATGTTGATGTAATTTCCAGATATATGTAAAAAACATTATTTATTTTATAATAAGTTTCCATAGTTCGCAAGTTCACTTGTCAATTTGTACATCGCAGAACTCTCGGTGTTATTTGTAGGGCGCAAAACAAGAGAGGCCCATTTTTGACCCACCAGCCCGAGAACCCTTGATCCAAAAATTGCCTAAGTATGGAAGGGCTTCATGCATGCTCTATAAAATGTGTGCAAAGAAAACTAATTCGGCAATGCTATAATTTTTTTGTCCAAGAAAAGCCTTATTTCTAAAGCAAAATAATTTGGGAATGCTAATTTTTTTGTGTTTTTCTCAAAGAACCTATGTAACAAACATTATTACTATTCTATTGTATGATTTTAAATGTTCATGTAATTTCTAGGGATATGTAACATACATTATTAAGTTATGGTAAATTTCTATAGTCCACAAATCCGCATGTCATTTTGTATATCGCGGAACTGTCGGTCCTATTTGTAGGGCACGAAACATTAGAGGCCCAATTTTGAGTCCGCCGGCCCGAGAACCCGTGATCCAAAAACTGGCTAAGTAAGCAATGAGGGATCTGTGCATTCTCTATAAAATATCATCCCCATACTTTATAAAAGTACAAATTTAGTATGTATAAAACTAAATATCTACTTTATAAGAGTGCATATTTCCTATGTATAATTTATTAATTTATGATAAATTTCTATAGTTTGCAACTATGTTTCTCAATTTGTGTATCACGGAACTGTCGGTGCTATTTGTAGGGAACATAACATCAGAGGACCAATTTTGAGCCCACCAGACTAACAACCTGTGATACATTATAAAAGTACATATTTTGTATGTATAAAACTAAATATCTACTTTATAAAATCACATTTTTGGTACGCATAATTTATGTTCTCGAGGAACCTATAGTTTCATAAATTTCAATTTATTTTGTGTCGAGGAGCCCTTGTTTTAAAGATAACTAATTCAATAATGCTAGATTTTTTGTGTTCAACAACCTTTCAAACGTTGATAGTTTTTTATATTTTTGAGGAAGAACTAATTTGGGAATACTATGTTCTGCATGCAAACCACATGTATTTCAACTTTCTAGCCACATGTTTGTACTAGGTCGCATTTACTCCCATCCCAACCTGGCAGGACTACGCTGTCATGCAACACTTGTTATACTTAATCACTTTATCGATATTATTGTAATTGATCATTTTATCTAAAGTATAGTTTAATGAAAATTTAACTTTATAATTAATCGCCATAAATATATTATAACATAATCGATTCATGTTAAATAACCCATGAGTTCATAACTTTATAATTAATTACATTATCACCATTCACTAATAACATTATTTAATATATTTTTATTTTTTATAATTTTTCTTTAATAATGGTTTTTAAATAACCACACATAGCTTTCTAATTATTAATTCTCAATGAATTGCATAATTATATGGATTTATAACGCATTTTTAAATTTGTAATGAGTAAAAGTAAATAAAGAAAATTTAGATTTATTTTAATAAGTTCATAAATATTAATATGTTTATAATTTTATGATTAATCATATGATAAACATTTATCTCTTCTTCATTATATATATTTATTGAATCAACAACAATCATCATGTGTATATATAATCTAATTTATTCTAAATTTAATGTCACCATTAAGATATCAAATTGGTGTATGAAACACCCTTGTTTGTGGGACAAGTAACCACACACACACACACACATTTTAGTTTGCTATATAATTATCGTTTTAATATATTTAAAAATTAATACATTTTAATATATTAAAACTATATGAAGATTTTTTAATGTATTAATATATTTTATAATATTAATATTTTTTTATAACTTAATATTAATGTGCTAAACCAACATAAATTCATCTTAATTCTAGATTTATGAAGCACACAAAGGGAAATATTTAATGTGGCTCCATGATAGATTTAAAGTTAAGATACATATTAAATTAACAATATGATGATGATGATGATGATGATTAACATCCAATAAGACCGAATTGGTCTATCGGACCTTAAGAGTGTAAGTGATTACTTGTGTTTCTTTAGAATTTTGTTTATGTTCTTGAAAATCATTCAGAGAAGTTTTCCAAGATCACCATATTTTTCTTGACTTAAGAGGTTAGGAATGTTGGTAGTGTGACAAATATTTTGAAAATGAGATCTAATATGGGTATAGGGCGGACAATCTAAGAGAAAGTGATTTTCATCTTCAACCTTCTTAGTGTTAGATAGGTGACACACTCTTTCATCCCATGGTGTTTTAGGAATTAACCAATGCCCAGTTTCACTGTGGAGCATATGACAATTTGTTATTCTCTTAGCAATGCCTATTTTTTTCTTTACACTTGGAAAAACAAATAGATAATTTTGATCTTCTAGATTAGGGTTGATTACATCCTTATAATACCTTAATTTTCTTTTTTCCTCGAACTCTTTATCACACCACATTTTCTCCTTAATTTTTGATATGATGTTTTTTCTAATAGTATCTTAATTCTGAAAAGTGGTGTCTTCCATGATTCCCCAATAGTTTATCCAACACCAGACATCTTTATGCCATCCTCACTTGAGTCGATGGTGGTTATGAATCGATTTTGAAGAAAATTTAGGAAGCCTCTTGTCTTCCATGTTGTTTAACTTGTTCTTATACATTAGGTGTCTAATCATAGCCATTCTCTCAATGGGGGAGAGTCGTGTTTCTAAGAGGATGGGATAGGGCATATTTCGTCTAATTTTGAGATTATAGGTTATAAAATTATTTTGTATTTACTCTATATTTCTCCAAGATTTGCAAGTGATACTACATCCCCACACTTCACATCCATGAAGATTAACAGGTGTAACAAGAGTCTAAAAGAGGATTTTCTTCTTATCCAAAATCCAAAGATCGACTCATTTACAATTGTTTTCAAACCCATAATAAGATTTCCATTGTAAATCTTAGTATGGGCTTGAAAACAATTGTAAATCTTATTATGAATATCAATTCCAAGAACAATTATTGTAAAGAATTGTTTTGAGCTTGTTGTGAATATCAATTCCAAGATATTTATATGAAGTCACTTCCTCCAAGTTGTTGTTTTCATATACGAGGGTATCATAAGGGATCTTATTGGATTTAATAATCATGACCTTAGTCTTATCAGTATTAATAGTCATACCCATATTGGAGAAAAAATTCTTGAGGATTGTTAGTTGGTTTTCAATGTCATGGGGACTCCTTTCCATAAGAACGATATCATTGGCATAAAGAAGAATATTGATGACTATACCAATGAGAGTAGGGCCAACACAACCTGATTTTTCCAAGCACTATTCTAACTTGTCAATGTATATTCAAAATAGGGTAGGGGACAAGGGACAACCTTGTTTTACTCTAATATTGTATTTAATCTATTTTGACCAGCCCTCAGTGTTTTTAAACTTAGAACTAATGTTCTCATACATCCATATTATAGATTCCTTTATTTACTTCACCACATTTTAATTCTTGTTCGTTGCGTTCTGATTGGTATTTCATACCTATGTTTTCATTTAATCTTGATTTACCTAGGATCCCATTAAATTAATGTGTACAGAGTGTGACTATGTTTTGAATTCATGCTTGGAAGAGATCTTGTATATGGCTTGGAATTTATCATGTGAATAATTATTTCACATAGCGATTCCCTCCTATGTATTCTGTTTCAGTTTATCTCTTTTGAAAACGGGAATTTATGTATTAATGCCTCGAATTTATCTATTAACACCGTGAATTTATCATGTGTAACTCAGTGCTAACTCAGCATACCCAACGCTTTGAACTCTACGATTTTCTTATGTCTAGACAGTTTAATTCACAAGTTTAATTCTCACTCTAAACAATTCAGTCGAAGTTTTTCTCAAGGGCTCCATTTCGCTTGTTCTCACATCCACAGCATGGATTTATTATAGTGTTTATTCAACAACGATAACCTCAAAATTTTTGGAATCACAACGGTTTGATTGTTGTGTGGACTGTGTAAATGGTTGGTGAAATTATTGCTTGTGTGTCGGTAAGGGTAGGTGTAATTCTGTGTGTTGGAGTATGTAATGGGTAGCGTAGTTATGGTTTAGTGGATAAAAATCTCTTTTGATCAATAGACAACTTACCATATGTTCCATAAAGAGCAGTCGTATATTTATTAAATTGACAGCCACTTTGTAATTTGCATCGTTGTTTTTACCGTAGTGGTAAATATATATTTCCTTTAGACAACCACTTCTTACCTTTTTTGACGGCATGGGGTGGTTTATCACCTTCTTCTGTATATAGATACAGTAGCATGAATTACTAGCCCAAGAGAATACTAAATTGGCAACTATCTTGTTTAATAGACAACGTGATACGTTCGCAATTTGATAGGTAATAATGGATAGACCGCAAAATAGTTTGTTTAGCATTGAAATGGAAATTATGCATAAACCACTAAATAGCGTCAAAACTACATTGAAAGGGATCCAAAATGACATTTAATTATGAACCGACATATAACATTAAATATCATTAAATAACATTGAGCTGGCAATTATTTATAAGTTGCATAATAACATCAAGTTCACATTTAATAGTTGCACCTCACATTTAATTATAAACAACAAGATATCATTAAGATTGCATTGAATAGCGTAGAAATGGATTTTATTTATAACCACATAAAACCATTAAAATGGCATTAAAATTTTCATTGAAATGGGACTCATTATTGACAACAACCACTTATATAATTTATACAAGAATTACCATTTAATCGCCAACAGATTTTATATATGATGGACAACATCTTGTAATTAATATTGCTGACAATGTTATAACCTGTGATATATAAGGAGGTTGATTAATAGTGTTACATTAATAACGATATACATTGATATAGTTAATATCGTTATCTATTGTTAAATTGTTAAACTAGATTTGTGTTTATTTATTATTTAGGACTTGTCATTTAGACAACATTGTTGATTAGATAATGAGGCAATGTAAGATCACTTTTAAATGATGAGTAGTGCACTTACTTTAATAGACATGTACCTTGCTGACAAGTGAGTTGATTTTGTTTAGTTCTGTCTAGCTCACACTTGATAGCGTTTATGTCATTAGTAACATTACAATAGTTTACCCTTCTCACCTAGACTTCTTGCTTAAATTTTATGGCTTCTTGGTTGTCGTCGAGTCATTTAATGGATTACACATTTGTTGAGTGATGTCTTAATGAATATTGTCGACCTGTTTCTTAGGGGCATAGGCATAGTATGCTTGTCATTTTTTAGCCTCCTAGTGCATGGATTGTCCTAAGTCCTCAGTCTAGATAGGCTATGTTGCACTAGGGTTATCGTCGCACCTATCACCTGGGACAACATGAGTCTTGAAAAGGGTATCATGGTGCACCCTATGGGATAGAGGTGAATGATAACATAGCCGGGGTCTCTGCCTTCCATCTGAGTGTTGATGATCGTTGTAAGTTTTCTATTGGCGCATGGGTTGAACACCTTCATGCGTTGGGTCTGGGTGCCATAGTGGTTCTAGTCACTGGATGTCAAGGCCATTGTGTTGGGATGGCGGATGTTGCCCCTTAGCTTGTAGGCATTGTCATGTTTGTGTCGAGTGGGTAGTCGTTTCTCTCTGTTGTTTTACACATGTTTCGCCGAGTCATAGTTGTATGTTCCCTGTTCTGCAGGTGTGGTTCTCTTCACCAGGATGTGGTTGACTGTGTCGTTGTCGCCTTCCTTATTACATAAAGAAATAAAAAAAAAAAAATCACCCTCTGCTTCAATTGTAGTTGTAACAAAGGGGTTGTTACATATGGTATTAGAGCGGGTTCAAACCGCGACTTGGGATCATTACGACTTACTTTGATATGATATTTGTTTACAATGTTGCTAATTAAGTTGACTTGTATTCTAGGAAGTAATCATGGTTAGAGGATGTCACAGAGGCAGGCGACACGTTGCTAGGGGAAGAGGCACGATGCCTCGAGTAGCATCCACGCCTGAGGGGTCTAACCCCCAGGGAGACGAACAGGTAGTCGGGAAGGAGAGGATAGCAATGGGTGATGTGGTTAGGCTGATGAGGTCCTTTCAGCACATGTATGAGGTATTGATTAGTTGTTTGGACAGAGATGAGGTGAGGGCGCCAACATCCCTAAGGGTCAACCACATGCTCCAGTCGATACCGGTAGCATTCACTGTGAACTTGAGAAGGTCAAATTTCTCGAGTTCTTTGGTGCCCCAGATGATGCAGCCACCGAGGCATGGTTGGAGAATATGGAAATGTTCTTTTCACTTCATGACTATACCTCCAACATGAAGGTCCACATGGCAATATTTCAATTGAAGGGGATCGCTCTTCTATGGTGGAAGACGCTCCTGCCACAATTGAACATGGTCATCGAAGACATGTCATGGGAATTGTTCGAGGAATGGTTCCGAGAGAGGTACCTATCAAAGGAATTTATTGAGTGTCATCTCAACGTGTTCAAACCCTTACGACAGTGAGACCGTATGGTGCTCGAGTACGAGGCCTATTTTTTGGAGTTGCTTCGGTATACTCTGCATATTAATACTTAGAAACGTAAGGTCAACATGTTCTTTTTCAGCCTTAATGTCCGTATATGTGCAAAGTTTAGGATTATGATACCTTAGACCTTGCATAATAACAGAGGAGGAGATTATCAGTGGGGGTCAGAGCAGGACTCGAGTGAGGGAAGGTGTCACCTAGTGCGTAGTAGCATCATACACCAACTAGAACGATGCCAGGATATTGTGGCTTCCAGAGGGGATCCACTTTCACTACACCTCGGTGACCAGTGCCTCAGAAGCGGACTCCTTACCAGGGACCCCAACATCAACAGCAACATTTTAGGCTTGTTTAGCAGAATAGACTAGGATTCCAAGCTAGTGGGCCATCAGCTTCTACTTCGAGTATCAGGAGTACTGGAACGAAGAAGGGTTGTTGGACTTGTGGGGAGCCACACTACCAGTGTGACTACCTAGTGGAGAGGACTAGAGCATCTGGATTAGCTGGACCCACTACCGTGGGAGATTTGGGCAAGGTCCATAGGATTAATGCAGTGGTGAATAACCACCAGGCATAGAACCATTCGACTGTGCTTGAGACGTCAGGTACCGTCTCTGACCAAACCCTTCATATTTTGATAGATCTCAGTGCTACCGAGAGTTCCATTTCTGGTGCAGTGCTAAAAATAATTAAGGTAAAGGTAGTTGAACATGATGATTTAGCCTTGTAGAGATGGCTTCGGGAGCCAAACAAAATGTTGGAGGAAATGTTACGGGTTGTACCCTTAACCTCAAAGAGTTGTCACCAGGGCCAACATGCATGTCACGATCTTAGGATGTTATGACGTCATAATTGGTATGGACTGATTGGAATCGCATGAGGTTATACTCAACTTTAATATGAAACAATTGAGCTTGGTCGATGATGAGGGACATAAACGCATGATTGTAGGATGGAACCAAGGAGTTTCCCTAAGGTTCATCTCTTCCTTGCAGCTACGGAAGAGCATACGCAAGGGATGTAAGCTTTATGTTATCCTTGTGTTAAACGAGAAGGAAGTAGTGGAAGGTCTAGAACACCTTCTGGTGGTGAGAGAGTTTGCAGACGTCTTTTCGAAGGAGTTAACTCAGAGGCCACTAGAGAAGGAATTGGAGTTTACCATTGACCTAAAACCAGGGAATGAACCAATAGCGATAACGCCTTATTGTATGTCGACCCCGAAGTTACAAGAGTTGAGAATGCAACTGAAGGAGATGCTAGACCTACGACTTAAACATCCGAGTGTGTCACCGTGGGGTGCACCTGTTATTTTCATAAAAAATAAGGATGGGTCATGGAGACTCTTCATTGATTACCATCAATTGAACAAGGCAATGATCAAGAGTCAATATTTGTTGCCGAGAATTGATGATCTGTTTGATCAGATGAAGGGTGCTATGGTGTTTTCAAAGATCGATTTGTGATCAGGGTATCACTAGTTATGGATCAAGCAAGATGACGTCCCTAAGACCGCCTTTAAGATGAGGTTTGGTCATTACAAGTTACTATTCTACCGTTTGGAATGACAAACACCCCAGGGTTATTTATGAGTTTGATGAATGGGGTGTTCCGCGAGTACTTGGACTAGTTCATCCAAGTATTCATTGACGATATTCTGATTTACTCTCGGACAATGGAGGAGAATGACGAGAACTTGCGCTTAGTACTATAGTCCCTGCGAGAGCACAAATTGTTTGGGAAGTTGTCCAAATGCTCGTTTTATCAATCAAGGATTCACTACTTAGGACATGTCATCTCCAACGGAGGTATCATTGTGGATCCAACAAAGCTCGAGGCTATTATGGAATGGCATGTGCCGACGAATGTCCCAGAAGTGCATTGATTTGTGGGTTTAGCAGGATACTATCGACAATTCATCGAGGTATTTTCGAAGATAGAAAATCTGATCACAGAATTGCAGAAGAACAACAAGAAGTTTGTTTGGACCGAGAAATGCAGGAAATCATTTCGGAGGCTAAAAGTGCTTTTGACAATAGAGTCGATACTAAAGTTCCTTGACATGGACATGGACTTCTTGGTATGCACTAACACATCCAAGGAAGGCTTAGGTTGAGTCTTCATGCAAGACGATGGAGTGATCACTTTCCTCTTGAGGAAACTTAGAAGGCACGAGGAGAACTATGCGGCGCACGATTTTGAGTTGTTAGCCATTATTTATGCCTTGAATATTTGGATACACTACCTTGTTGGATGAAAATTTGAACTAAATACGGACCACTGTGGACTACAACACATCTTTACACAAAGCGACCTGAACGTGCAACAATGACGTTGGTTGGAATTTATTAGCGAGTACAATTTCGAGATTTCTTACATAAAGGGAGCAATGAACAGAGTGGCATATGCATTGAGTGCAAGATACCAGATATATAAAATATGCAGAACAGAAACGAAATGCTGGAAATGACAGAATAACAGTAAAATATCCAGCATAATCTTCACAATACACAGAAATGATATACGAAAT
>JZKD02S1837579.1:41519-60573 GCA_000966675.3 Picea glauca
TAGGTCTTCTTACATCCGCCTTATTCTATTTTATTGAAAGGTCTTATTAATATTGACCTTTATTACATCCAAATACATTGATCTACCTATGTGCAGGTTAGGACCTTAACATTGAGTCAAAGATCACGCATCTTTTTGGTGTTTCCTGTTTAGACGAATCTAGGTGAAAAGATTCCAACTTTACAACACGACGATGACTGGTACAAGGAGGTCAAGGATTATTTTCGGACAAAACACAATGATGGTACCAATATTTGAAGGATTTACGTTGGATGATGATGGAATATTGAGGTTTATAAATTGGATTTACGTACCACTAAAGGACGAGTTGAGGAGTTTGATGCTAAACAAGGCTCATAGAGTAGTATACATGGCTCATCTAGGAGTCATGAAGATGAGGGCAGACCTTAAACCCTTATTCTTTTGGAAAGGAATGAAGGAAAATATAGTAAACTATGTGGCCGATGTCTAGAATGTCTCTAGGTAAAGACTTAACATAGACATCCAACAGGATTAGTACAACCACATGCTCTTCCAGAATCAAAATGAGAGGTCATTTTGATGGATTTCATTGTCAAATTGCCGCTGACAACAAGGAGACACAACTCAAGTTTTTTTTGGTAGTCGAGACTCTGACGAAGAGTTCTCATTTTATTCCTATGGATATGACGTATCAGGCACCTGAAATAGCTAGAGTTTTCATCAGTGATATTGTGAGGTTTCATGGCATTGCTAAGAGGATTATATCCAATCGAGGATCGGTGTTTACGGGACAATTTTGGACTAGTTTCCAAGAGGCCTTGGGGACCCAAGTTAACTTTAGTAATGCATATCACCCGGAGACTGATGGGCAGACCAAACAAACAAACCAAATCTTGGAAGACATGTTGTGCATGTACGTAATGGACCAACAAAAGCATTGGGAATAATTCTTGCAATTGGTAGAATTCTCTTATAACAACAATTACCAAAGCACCATTAAGATTGCGCCTTTCTAGTTCCTTTATGGGCGACCGTGTCAGATGCCCTTGAGTTGGGATTGTCTTGAGGATAAGGTCTTGGTGGGACCAGAAGTAATCCAACAAATGGAATATCAAATGCAAACAATAATACAAAGAATCAGAGAAGTGCAGGATCGACAAAAGAGTTACGCTGACGCGCACCGTGTCGACTGTAGTTACGAAGTTGGCGATCGAGTCTTCTTGCGGGTAAAACCACATAATATTTTGATCAATTTTGGAAAGGGAGATAAACTCTCCCCTAGGTTCATGGGATCCTTCGATATTTTAGAGAGGAAGGGGCCTGTGGCCTCTCGACTAGCCTTTCCTAATTCTTTGAGGCGTATGCACGATGTTTTTTCATGTATCTGTTTGAGACATTATATTAGTGATCCTATACATGTTATTGACATCAGTTCCTTACAGGTGTCAGACAAGGGGGTGCTCACAGCTGAGTTGATCCACATCCTAGATCATCGTATGCGACATCTACGACATCGAATAATAGATCAGGTCAAGGTCCAGTGGGACAACTATATTCTGCACTTGACAACCTAGGAGGACGCATATGATATGCGCCAACAGTTTCCATTTTTGTTTGATATATAGACATATGATATTCTGATACACATTATTTTAGCACTTAGATACTATAAAACTTTGGGATGAATTTTAGACCAAGAGAGGGTGTATGTAACATCCCATTCTTCTGCGCACTGAGTGAACTTGTTCTTTGAGTACACTTTCTTGCAAGTGATCTGGATTATTATACTATTGGGCATTTGATTATGATTATGAGGTGTTACGGATCAATGACATGTTATTTTTTTGTATTGACATAGACAGGTGTTATTGACTTGGTTTTCCTGAGTGTGTAGGATTTTGGACCTCGATGATGCAGAGGCATCGATGAAACCCTTGGACTACAGATCGAGTCAGGGAGTGGACTATTGGGGTTTGATTATTCTATATATGAAATTTGTGCATCGGATTTGATGATATGATTATGGATATTATTTCTGACATGATTCATTGATGATGCGAGCTGATGATAGCTTGCCGACCAAACTGACATGAATAGAGGGGTCATGCACAACTATCGGAGATGTTTAGGGAGAGGTGTGGACAACATCCCTACCACAATATACTAGCACTCCCGTCATGGCTCGAACTGTAGCTTAACAACTACCTAGTTCGAGAAGACCCACGATTCCATGAGGGAAGATTGCGACAGTCGCTCATGATGATTCTAAGGAGCGCACAATAAGGCAGGGGCCTTATTCCTTAGAGGCCCTTAGTCTCCCACAAGATCACTTGACCGAGTATTGACTCCAGGGGATTTTTATGTATACCAAGTCAGTGAAGAGGCAAGTGGCACCATTGGACCATGTAGTGCATCTTGAAGGGCACGTCATGCAAGGGAAACAAAATGAGGTGAGTGGGACCCTTGGAGCATGTAGTGCATCCTAAAGGGCATGTCGCACAAGGGAAACAAAATGAGGCAAGTGACACCCTTGGAGAACCTAATGCATCCTGAAGGGCACATCACATTTTTAACTAATAAGAGAATAAACCTAGATGGCCTTAGAACGAATAATGTGATACGAAAGATTTAAAAATAATTTCATGAATAAAATGTCGCCCATCCTCGAAAATTAAAGTCTAGGTCTAAAGTAATACTTGTGGTAATAATAATAATAATAATAATCATTAAACATGTGATGAAAAGGGGGTAAGAAGCTCGATTAAATTACTAATCTCAAATTATTGAGAGATTTAAAATTTTAAAAGGGAAATGATTGTTTTATTACACGTGATAATTAAAGTTTATTAATTAAAAAGAAAAAAAGGGGAAAAGGATAATTTCTACACTTACTAATTTGAGTTTAGATAAAAAGGGAAAGAGGGAAATTTAAAAGAATTAGGAAACTAAGGGAAAAGGGGGAAACATAAAGAAAAGGGAAACATAAGGGAAAAAAGCAGAATGACCAACTTAGCAAGGAATCTTACCTTTAAGAACTTTCTAAATTGAACTCAACTAGTAAATTAGTAAGGGGGTAAGTCATTAAATTGTGTAAGGGAATATGAGGAAACCTAGAAGCGATTATAGGAATTCTTTTGGGTGGGTAATGGAAATAGGAGTAATTAAACAATTAATGAAATTAATTTCTGGTGCAACGAAGGGGATGGTGACACATGTACGGGGAGGATTTTTCTGAATTAAATTTTCAAACAATAAATTAAATGGGAAATTGGGAAAGAAAATGATTGAGAAACTCTATATAAAGGAGGGAGGAGGAGGAGGATGGATCTATTCTTCATGCATAACATTACGCTGCAAAATTTTAGACTTGACTGACTTAGCTTGTGGGAGTTTGGATACCCATCTCGATGAGGACTGATAGTTCGGCCTTGCAAGACGAGATCGGAACTAGTTGTCCTATGGTTTAGTGTGCATGGCCCCTTTGCGGCTTGGGGCTCTAAGGGGGAAGAAGAGTACCCCTAGCGTTGGTGATCAGAATCTAGACCGGGGGTAAAAAATTAGCCCAAAAATCAAAGGGTTCATAATCACTTCAAAATGGACAGGTACGTAGGCCTCATCCTCAAGAACCCAATGCAATTTGAATGGATTCAAACAGACATCAAATGAGTGAGATATCACGTTCTGATCATTTTGCCAAACATGCAAAATTTTGTTGACTTTACAATCCGTACAGTCCATACATGCTGACGTGGTAGAGTACGGCCTCACATGTGGAAGGTTATGTGTCAGTGATGATGTGGAAAGTGTTGATTTGGAAAAGTTGATGTGGCAAGTGTTGATTTGGCTGATGCGTGGGTGAATCATTTTAAGATGCGTGGCATCTTGATGGAAAATGGTATGGTGCCACGTGGCCCAGGCATGGGCTTCCATGTTGCACCCTATTATGGTTTGGTGTAAAATTTGTTTCGGAGTCCACAAGGATTGAAACTCATACCTCCCACATGTTTTCAAATCTTTGAAAAAGGTTGGGCTGCTAATGCTCCCACACATTAGTTCTTACCATATAACATTTCTGAATTATTTTAAAGTCGAGTTATGTTATGTTTTGGCACGGGATTCGAGTTGGGGCTTATCCCGAGCCGCTGGTTATGTGTGCCTCTCCATACGACCACAATACATAGAGTTCTTTCATGGGAACGTTACCATATTATGGTTTCATTACACTTCATCACATCGCATTTAAAGCCTGGTTCCATACTCCGCATACTTTTTGTTTGGTTGACAGTTCGGGTTCCACTCTAAGCACCAAAAGCTTGTAGGGGTGGTTACCATATGACCACCCAATATGACCTTAGGCGTGGAGGTTTCAACATCCAAAAGCCATGGGGCCTATATTGGCATTGGGACGTGGCCATATGGCCCCCCATGCAGCCAACACCTCTACCCAAAAAGGCTCTAAGTTCACTAACCGTGCAACATATTGGTGCATTTTGTGGAAACGGTGCTTATGCTAGGTTTAGGCATGGGAAGTGCCTAGAATCTGGGTTACTCACATAGGAGGTGCAAATTGGCGAACCAGAGATAGCAAGCTTGAAGGAGAAAATTTTCAGGAGGTCTATCTTCTTCATTTTTTGGCCAAACCAGGTGCCGAAAAATCCCATCTAGGGGTTTTTGGATGTTCTGAATCTATTGCTATAGTTTTCAAAGGCATTTGGAGAGTTATATTGTAGTTTTTTCTACAGGGAAGTTTCAGAGAGCTCCAACTAGGCCAGGGCCACCAGTGAAGGAGGCCATGCCCAAGGGAGCCACAGTCTATTTTCAATGACTGAATAGTCAATTTTGACTAATTGATATGATATGAACTCATTGGGATGGGTTTCAGAGGCATTTGAGGAATTTTACAAGTGTTTTCGCCACAAGGAATCTCAAGGCTACCAGTAGAAGAGGTCATGCCCAGATGATCCACGGTCTGTTTTCAGATATCTAATAGTTGTTTTTGGGGTTTTTATGTATTTTGAAACCAATTGTACTATCAGTGAATCCATTGAAGTTGAGAAGAAGCTTCTAAAATAATTTTAGACAAACTGATCCCAAAGAGCCTAGTCCATTGATGGAGGCTCAAGGAGATGTCGCCCAGTTGGGGGTGAACTCCTTTATCATGTTGTTATTGTTGTGAGTTTGCTAGTTATTATGTTTCTACAATGTATGTTTACTTTTGTATTATTTAAACAAAATATTTAACCTTTAAGAAAAACCTCACAGATAAAAACCTAAAAGAAGCCTAAAATTGACACATAAATCATCTTTCACAACTAAGACATTGAGCCAGGTCCTGAAGTTTATTTTTAATGGAGTAGAGGGTGCTTGCATATAAAAACAAGTTAGCCCCCTATTTTTAGATCAGTTGGCTCAGAGGTACCGGTGAAGTCTCATCGTTCAGCAAGAGGAAGGGAGATAGAGCACGTGGGACATCAACTCGAAGCAATCACCTTGGGTTGTAGGTACGCAAGATTTGGTTTTGCATAGTAGATTACTATTGATCTAGAGATTTCATTCATGTACTTTTAATTGTGTAAGAAAGTGTTAAATTAGCAAGTTAATCGCAAAATTAATTTGCCTTAGACTTAAGATCGCTTCTTGACTTGATTCTCTTGGATTTTGATCCCTGAATGCAGTGACTATTCTATTGGTTTTATTGATTTATTATGAAGAGTTTGTGGCTTATACTTCGTCATCATCGCTGGTTCATTACTCAATGCCTGAGTAGTCAGCCAGGAGCCGGATCGACGGTTTTCACTTCGATGTTAATAGACCTATAGATCCTAATGCCCTATTTTTATGTGTGGGTATGATAACCGAAGGATGCACTACCCAGTTGTCTACCCCTGTTCGTTTTTCCTGGTTGATTGATGGAAATTGAACCTTCTTGTGCCGAGTAATTCTACCATTGTTATCCTTCCTATCCCCTAAATTTTTGACTCTGCATTTTAATATATTCCTGGATATCTTATCTCTACGTAAAATGCACTCCATGGCGGTTATACTCTGCGTTTTTCTCACCTCTCAATGGAAGATTTACCCTGCAACTTTACTAGGCGTTTTCACTGTCTATGGTAGGTTTTTTATCTCCTATGTAATGGAATACGTTTATATAACTGACTGTGAATTACTTTGAAGGAAAATGAGCTACTCATTGTTGGTAAAGATATAAATTGTTTGTCTATGTTTTTCAGTTTTTTTGGGGGGGTCTACGTCTCCAACGTTCGATTAAGCCACGAGTAATTCCTCTTATTGGTTTCATTTTCTAAACCTCGATTGCCAATGGATCCTTTGTTGTTCACCTGCATTTTAACATTCCTGTGACAATGGATTCTTACCTTCTATGATGACCAATACTATCTGACTATGTCTTATTCTATTACTACTCTGCGTTCAATCCTTTTATTTACATGAGTATGTTTCAATTCCGTTATTTGCTTGACTGTCTTTTAATTCTTGTTCGTTGTGTTCTGATTGGTATTTCATACCTACATTTTCATTTAACCACGATTTACCCAAGATTCCATTGAATTAATGTGTACAGAGTGTGACTCTATTTTGAACTGATGCTTGGCAGCGATCTTGTATATGCCTTGGAATTTATCATGTGAATAATTATTTCACGCAGCGATTCCCTCTTATGTATTCTGTTTCAGTTTATCTCTTTTGAAAAATGCAAATTTATGTATTAACCCTGCGAATTTATGTATTAACACCACGGATTTATCATGTGTAACTCAGCGCTAACTCAACATACCTGACCCTTTCAACTTTGTGATTTTATTATGTTTAGAAAGTTTAATTCACAAGTTTAATTCTCACTCTAGACAGTTCATTCGAAGTTTTTCTCAAGGGATCGATTTCTCTTTTGCTCATGTCCACAACACAAATTTATTATAGTGTTTATTGAACAACGATAACCCCAAAAATTTTGGAATCACAATGGTTTGATTGCTCCATGGAATGTGTAAATGGTTCGTGAAATTATTTCTTGTGTGCCAGTAATGGTGGACGCAATTCTGTTTGTTGGAGTATGTAATGGGTAGCATAGTTATGGTTTAGTGGATAGAAATTTCTTTTTATCAATAGACAGCTTACCATCTATTCCATAGAGAGCAGTCGTATATTTATTGAATTGATAGCCACTGTGTAATTTGCACAATAGTTTTTACCGCAATGGTAAATTTATATTTCCTTTAAACAACCACTTCTTACCTTTTTAGATGACATGGGGTGGTTGACCACCTTCTTTTGTATATAGATACAATAACACGAATTACTAGCCCAGGCGAATACTAAGTTCGCAACTATCTTATTTAATTGACAATGAGATACATTCGCGATTTGATAGGTAATAATAGATAGACCGCAAAATAGTTTGTTTAGCATTGAAATGAAAATTATGCATAAACCGACAAATAGCTTCAAAACTGCATTGAAAGGGCTCTTAAACGACATTTGATTATGAGCTGACAGATAGCATTAAATCTCATTAAATAACATTGAGGTGGAAATTATTTATAAGCACCATAATAGTATCAAATTCACATTTAATAGATGGACATGACATTTAATTATAAACAAAAAGATAACATTAAGATTGCATTGAATAATGTAGAAATGGATTTTATTTATAACCACATAACAACATTAAAATGGCATTAAAATTTTCATTGAAATGGCACTCATTATTGACAACAACCACTTATATAATTTAGACAACAATTGCGATTTAATCACCAACAGATTTTATATGTGATGGACAATATGTGGTAATTAATATTGTTGGCAATGTTATAACCTGTGATATACAAGGAGGTTGATTAATAGTGTTACATTGATAACTATATACATTGATATAGTTAATATCGGTATGTACTATTAAATTGTTAAATTAGATTTGTGTTTATTCATTATTCAGGACTTGTCATTTAGACAGCATTGTCGATTAGATAATGAAACAACGTAAGATCACTCTTAAATGATGAGTAGTGCACTTACTTTAATAGACATGTACCTTGCTGACAAGAGAGTTTCTTTTGTTGAGTTCTGTCTAGTTCACACTTGATAACGTTTATGTCATTAGTAACGTTACAATAGTTTACCCTTTGCGCCTAGACTTCTTGCTTAACTTTTACAACTTCTTGGTTGTCATCAAGCCATTTAATGGATTCTTCATTTGTTGAGCAATGTCTTCATGCATCTTTTCAACTCATTGCTTGGGGGTGGAGGCGCAGTCGTCTTGTCAGTTTTTAGGATCCTAGTGCATGCATTGTCGTGAGTCTTTGGTCTAGATAAGTTATGTTGCACTAGGTTTATCATCGCAACTATCACCTAGGATAGCATGAGTCCTAAATAGGGGATCATGGTGTGCCGGGGTCTATACCTTCTGTGTGAGTCTTTCTAATCATTGTATGTTTGATATTGGCACATGGGTTGAATGCCTTCATGAGTTGGTTCTGTGCGCCATAGTGGTTCTATTCACTGGTTTTCAAGGTCGTTATTTTAGGCTGGCATATGTTGTCCCTTAGCTTGTAGGCATTGTCATGTTTGTGTCAGGTGGGTAGTCATTTCTCTATGTTGTTTTATGCATGTTTCACCTAGTTTCTCTTGTGCCAGTGTGTGGAGTCATAGTTCTTTGTTTCCTATTCTGCAAGCATGGTGCTCGTCATCAGGATGTGGTTGATTGTGTCGTCATCACCTTCCTTCTTACCTAAATTAAGAAAAAAAATGTGTACTCTCTTCTTTACTTGTAGTTGTAACGAAGGGGTTGTTACACTTTGATTTAAAAAAAATTATCTTGGTGGCCTTCAATGTATTTAGATTTCCCATTTGCAGCTCGCTTAACCCTGAACTCTGTGTCATCTAAAGAAAAATATTCTTCCTTTGTAGAGACAATTGGAATGGTGTCCATGGAATTAGGGAACTTGTAAAGATTTTTAAGGTAGCAATTCGAGTCCCTTAAGGGAATCCTATAGCTTTATTTAGTATTGCAGTTTAGAATTTGGCTCCAGAACTTCTTAGGATCCAACTTATATAGTTGTGAATGTTATAGCAAGACTTGCCTCACCTTATTCAAATTTGTTCAGAAGGCCTTTTTCATTTCTCTATGAAGACTTGAAGTCCCTTTTAGAAAATCCTAGAGATAAAAACAATATTTTTCCACATATATGCACCCTAACTATTATAAAACATGCATATATGTAGTATTCACCACTACAACCTGCGTACATCAGGTTTTGTTCCCAAAATAAAAAAATAGTGTCGGGTTTCTATGTCATGTCATGGGATCCATGATCCTTAACCTTCCATATACTAGAAACGTTCCAACTTGGTGCTTCAGTTCCACTTGAAGGCTATAAATGGGCCATATCCAAGTTGTGGAAAAGAGGAGAAGAATTCAACTTTGAGAGCAAAGTTAATCTAGAGAAATTATTCACTTCATATTGAGTCTACATCCCTTTGTCATTTTAAGTCTGAACACATTGTTTAGCACCCAACATCTTCCCTAATTAATTGACAACCTCATTGCCTCTCTTATATGATATTTTCTTTTGGTGGAGGATTGAAGTGGTGGAGGTCCAGTTGGAAGGGACTTAGTTTCTCGATTTTGAACCATGACGACATAGAAGTTTTTAATTCATTCACTTCTGTTGATTACATTTTAATAGAAATGTTATTTTCTCGTCCAATTATTATCTTGGAAATATTTGAATTGTTATTCCATGGGCATATTTGTTATGAATGTTGATGGATTATTCTATTGAATGTTCTAAACTTATATATTGTCACCATATGCTTTTGTTTCTTGGTTGTTGAGGACAAGTTGCAGGTGTATTGCTTTGACTCAAGTGCTCAACGGTGGACTTCGTTGAATGTCTAGATGAGGTAGGCTCTTTATCTTTTCTTGTTAGCATATTTGTTTATATAGCATACTTGGGATTAGACTTGATTTTTGCATTCATTTCTGTCTCTTTTGGTTTACCCCTTGCCATAGAAATATTTTCCTCGTAATAAAATTGGATACCATTCTAGGGATAGGATCTTCGTTTCGGGGTTTGGAGTGTTTTTCTCCTTTGATTGCTCTTGTTTATATTGAGTTTCTTGTCGTTTGATTGCTTGACAGTCTCTGTTCATTTTGAGTATGAGTTTATTATCCTTATCCTTAGTGTGGCAGTGTTTTAGAACATATACGTCCGTTTTTACTTGAGAGTCACGTACATACACGTGCTTTCCTTATGCAAGAGGTGTATATACATGGTTTTGTCGTAATCAGTCATGTACATCATCCTTTTTTTCTTGGTTTCTAAGTTTCATGTTGGTTGGGTAAGTTTTGATGGTTTTTGAGTCTTCTTGGGTCTCTGTTATGACCGTTAAGTGTCTGTGGAATGATAGGAAACCTTTCTTTGGTTGAATTTATGGGTGGTGCCTTTCTCATCATCCTTTTCATGGAATATCCTTGCATCTTGGGTTGGGTGTTTTCTTCTTGATATCCTACTTTGTTTGTCTCTGTTTACATACAATAGAATATTTATATCAAGTTGTTGTTTATTCCTTGCATTTTCATTCTTTTATATTGAAAATACAAAAATATTAAGCATTTTTCATTGTTGAAATTTGACCTTTTGGGTCCGTATCATTGATCTTAGCACATGTATAGAAAGATTGCATCTTATTTGGAATTTCATAACTAAATTAAAAATTGCATTTGAAAATCTTATCATCTATCGAGAATTGAAGTTAGGACTTTGCATTTTATTCATATTCATTTATTTTAATTGTTGAGTCATAACATCATTAGTTTCATGACTACACCTTTTTTTAGTAGGGAAGACCACTAAAAGAAACGCTGCTAATTTAAAATTGATTAGAAACGATTTTATTTTCTATGGTGCACAAACTAGCTTAGGATTTAGAGCATTGGAATAGGATTTTGTGAGTAAACATCTCCAAGGATATTAAATCAATGTATTTGTATGACTAAGAGAGTGGTGAAATCCATTGTATAATTGGTGACATTAGGAGGCTTCACTTACAATGGAGTTAAGAACGAGGTCGCATCAAGTTGGTTGAGGGGATATCCCCCCAATACCTTATTAATGTCAGATATATTTCTAGGGATCTATTTGTATATGTGGATCTTGCTAGTACCTCTACCTCTGTGAGAGGTGGTGCTTTCAAGGTTTTAGGATTTGTTACCCTGACCATACGGTAGACATGACTTATGATTGTTCGCATGCACATCGGTTATACCATGGTTGCTTAGTTGCTTGACACAGGTACCACATGGGCTCATTGCAGGGGTTATTCTACAGGTACCCTGGGTCAGATAAGGGTTGCACAACACACAACCTTTATGGAGGATTATGTCTCTGGGGTGATCTGACCGAATGGATATTAAGCCCATGAGGGCCATTATAACTAATTCTGATACCTCAAATATTTTGCAAGGAGTTTCGGGCCCCTATTGGGCAAGGCATACCTACTTTAGGGAGGGAGGCCCCTTTCATCCACTTTATCCTGCTTGTGTGCATATTGTCCTTTTCTTTATTCTGGTGTACCCTTTGATTATTAGCTTACCTTAGGATTTTTGTATTGCACTATGAGTTTTCATTATCATGGATAGTGGAGTCCCTTGGACTCCCTCATTTAGCACTACATTCCCCATGAAATTTGCTCATTTCATGGGGATGAATCCATCCGTGTTTCATAATGGTATAAAAAATCATGATACATAGTCAATACCTTGGGTCTCTAATAATTTTCCTCTTGATATTCATATTATTTCACCCTTTCCATCCTCTCCCTCACATGATTATATGAATCCTAGTTTTGGATCTAGGGGCACGATGGGTCCATTGTCCATGTCTTGGTTTGATAGGGGTCATATACCTCAACCAACTCTCATAGTGGGAAGTTGGAAACTCCCTTATTACGGATCCAATCATAGGCTCTCTTTTGCAAAAGAAAGTGCTCAAATGGATGGTTATTCTGCTTATTACACCCTGTCCATATATCATTTGTCCATGATGTTAGTTCCTACATGCACTTTTCCCATGACTACACTCCATCTATCCTCTAGTATTTCATACGGAGGGAGTCAATTTTATGGTACGAGGTACCCCCTTCACGGAATCCCTGCATCTAGGGGCAATATATATCCTCACTTGAGTAACCTGGATCACACATTTCTCTCTTCATGAACATCTACTTCGGTGATGATGCCTTTACAAACCTCTATGGATCAATTGAGAGGAGGATACTACCCTGTCAGGAAGGGATAGGGTATAGACCAAAATCCCTCGTGTTCTACAATTTCTCAAAACCTGTCTTTTTAGGGACCTTGGTCTCAAATGCCACAACTAACCTCTGCCACTAGTCTGGTCACTGCAAGTCAGACCTCAACAATCCATGTTGAATAATAGCAACCAACCACTATAAGACATGCTGGGAGCACAACTCTAATCACCATGAGTCATATCGACATCACATATCCAACCTATGTCATGTGGGGGATGAAGCACCAACCTCTGTCAGTCACACTAAGAGCATGTCCTCAACTATTGTGAGTGATGTTAGGTGAATTCCTACGATTGAGAAACCTTGACATCTAGGGCATAATCCCAAGTTCCTTTTTAGGATTTGCAAAGGAGGCCATTTAACTCACTTTTTCCCTACTACCTTTGTAGTAGAAGAAGTGTAGTGCTTCTATGATAACCCTTCATTTTCAGAGTCATTGTTGGTTTCCCAACATTCTATTTCTCCTTTGATTGAAACAATAGTCGTGCTAATGAAATCTTCACCTGACACCACTCCCGTTTTGAGGAGTGGAACATCTTTCGACCAAGTCATTAAAATTTCTAGTCCTGCACCTTCTGAACAAGGGTGAGTTTTACTCTCTTTGAGTACTCCTCCTCCATGTATTCGAGAGGTTCCCTTTGAATGGGCTGGTCTTGTAGGGTATCAAATTCCTTATCCTATTCCCTTCCAAATAGGAGGCATTCTTCGATACATCACTGGGAAGGTAACCTCTGCAAGTATTTTATCCCCCTCCACTTGGAAAACTCTGGGTTTTCCCAAGATGGTGTCAATTTTTTGTAAGTTACTCACCTTTCACAGAAGTCCTTCACGGGATCCCTGGCCTCCCCCATGACATGCCGCCTAGAAAACTCCCAGCGAGTCTGATTTAACCTCTTTTCCGACTCTCTCAAAAAGAGAAAATAATGTTGAGTGAACTTGTCTCTTTCACACTTGTAAATTGGATTTGAAAGGATGTCTATTTGGTGTAATTTTACACCTTTTTCAAACTAGGTAGACTAAGATTATGAAAAAGGAAATTTTTTGGCGTTAATTTGTAATTGCATCTCATTCTCTTGCTTGCAGTATTTATCTTATTACCGGTTCTTTCTTTTGTGTTATAATCCTTTCACCTCAACAGTTTTCATCATCAACCAAGCAAATCCTTGTTTATATCCTTTGTAGATTAACACCCTATAGCTAAGAGGAAACATTCCCCTGAGTGTCCCTCTCCCACATGCGCCAGCTTGCATTGAGCATAGGTATGTTCCACTATTGGAACTAGCTGCTTACTTGCGACACTCATTTCCTCCTCTATATCATAACATTCATTTGACTATGAAAAAATAGAAAAATACGGGCAGGAAAAGAATAATATCCTATATTGGAAGGAGTCGTCTCACCTTTCAAAGGAGAACAAACTTTTTAGTCCACATGTCATCAAAATTTTGATTTTAGCATGACCTTAGGAATCTGAGCTCGTTACCGAGAGTTTACTCCCTCGACTGGTTACTCTTCCAGTCCCAATGGAGATTTTGATTAAGGCCTCCTACATCAAAAAGTTTCATCATTGATTCTATGCTATGAGAGTCATCCATATTCTCATGCTCTTGTTCAAAGGATGTCTATCAACCCGTGTCGTCCATTCCTCAAAACTCTTCACTTTTCATGTTGACAATATCCTTAGTGTGTCTCAGAGTTACATGAACTTGTAGTCCTATTGTGCACCCTGGTCCTAATTTCATCATTGGTAGGTGACCTTGAACCCAACAATCAACATTTCATAATTAGTCACTGACTGGGGCGTCCCTTGTGTTCAACGACAAGAAATCTATTCACACATTGGGATTTGTGTAGTGTCATTGATGCCATTATCCTTATTGGTGGTTTCCTTGCCTTTGTTAGTAGTTTTCCTTATTGGATGCTATTTAGAGGGTCTTTTTCGTCTCTCTCTTGCATCTGGTACACGACAAAGATGCACATGGTCATTGGTTCGTGAGCATGTTGTTCGTTCAATTTCCTCCAAATCATCAAGCTCATGCTTTGTACCTCATTCTGAATGATGAGAGATTCCTCAATGCTCTCCTTTCAGTGGATCTACTTCCATCGACTTCAGCCCATCTATTCTGGAAACGAGACCTAGAGTATTGTAAGTAGCTAGAGGCTTGGAGTCATTAGTGGCAAGTTTTCCCACCATCAATAGTTGGGAATACATCAATGTACTCTGATTGATTTATTCTTCAAGTGTTCAACCCCGACACCTTTATTCACACTTGTAGGAATTTAATCGGTGCCTTGATACCTACTTTAATTATCGGTAGGTTGTCTTGCGTTTGTTAATGATATACCTTAATGACGGGTAATCAAACAAAGTCTCATTGTGTTCGACCTCAACTCCTTTATTCACACAATGTAGACTTTCACCTTGGGAAGATCTTGTAGAGGACTTGAAGACATAAGTTCATAGTCTCATCTTTCATGAGTTGTTGCTATCTTTCATTGGACTAGTACCTATGTGACTTCATTAACCATTGGAGATCATATTGTACTCCATTGTATACATATATATTTAGATTGATTTTGAGACTAGTGTTACTAGGTCGTGTTCATGACTATGACATCCTTCGACATATAGCCACCTTTGTATTTCCTACTCATGGCCATGAAGATTTGTTTGGTATATTTTCACATGGATCTGCAGTGTAATTCAAATTGGTAGCCATGTGTGCAAAGTCAATTTAGATTTTAATATTCTCATGAGTAATTATTTATTCCAGCTGGGGCTCCGTTAATCCACTTCTGGGTATTATAATGTATTTCATCCATCGATGATACTTCTCTGACCTCACACATTAGGGGACATATGTTATAGCAATATTTTCCTCACCTTATTCAAATTTTCTCATAAGGCCTTTTTCCATTTCCCTATGTAGACTTGAAGTCCCATTTTGCAAATCCGAGAGATAAAAACAATATTTTTCCACATATACATGCCTTAACTATTATACAACATGTGTATACATAGGTTGCACCACTATAACCCATGTACATCGGTTTTGTGCCCAAAATTAAAAAATAATGTTCGGTTTCCATGTCACGTCATGAGATCCATGATCCTTGACCTTCCATATACTAGAAACATTTTGAATCAGCCCTTCAGTTCCACTTCAAGGCTATCAATGGGCCATATCTGAGCTCTGGAAAAGAGGAGAATAATTTAACTTTGAGATCAAAGTTACTCTGGAGAAATTATTCACTTCATATTGAGTCTACATCCCTTTGTACTTTTAAGTCTGAACACATTGTTCAGCCCCCAATCTCTTCCCTACTTGATTGAGAACCTCATTTTCTCTCTTATATGAGCTTTCCTTTGGTGGAGGATTGATGTGGTGGAGGCCCAACTGGAAGGGACTTAGTTTCACTTCTGTTGATTACATTTTAATAGAAATACTCTTTTCTCGTTCAATTAATATCTTCCAAATATTTGAATTGTTATTCCATGGGAATATTTGTTATGAATGTTGATGGATTATACTATTGAATGTGCTAACCTTATATATCATCACCATATGCTTGTGTTTCTTGGTTGTTGAGGATAAGTTGCAGGTGTATTTCTTTGAGTCAAGTGCATAACGATGGACTTCATCGAACGTCTTGACGAGGTAGGCTCTTTATCTTGTCTTGTTAGCATATTTTTTTATATAGCATACCTAGGATTAGATTTGATTTCTATAGTCATTTATGTCTGTTGTGGTTTACCTTTTGTTGTAGAGAGATTTTCCTCGGAACAATGAAAGTTTCCCTTGCCTTTTATTGATATAGTACCTTTTTTTCCTTTTAATTAGGGTTGTTAGAAAAATAGGACCGTGGAGCAATAAAATAAAATGAATGCAGAAACAAAACACAAAAGACACACAATATAAGAGAGATACAGATTTATGTGGTTCACCCAGTGTGGGCTACGTCCACTAGAGAAATTGTCAGGTCCTTCCTTTATTATTATCTAGCAAATGAAGGGATACAACCTACAACAAAACCCGTTGTAACTTCCTCTTCTTTCTCTCAGAGTCTCCTCTCTCAGAATACAATATTCACCATCAACCATAGCCGCAATACATTTCCCTCATAAAAGAGGGTTTCCTTCTAGGGCAAAAAACCCTAACATAATGTCTACTGTTAGATCTGCGACCTTATAATGAATGGTCCAGATTTACAATGAAATTACAATATACTTTTACAAGACAATTTTTACTTCGGGGGCTTCACCCCCAAACCCCCATCGAGGGACGCTGCCTCTGAACCCCCACTGGGGGCCTTCTTGCCCCCAGACCCCCCAGTCGGGGGAATAGCCCCCCGGACCCCGCAGAGGAGGTACCCACCCTCTGCACTCCCCCGCATGGAAGAGTGTACATACTTATGGGGTGTAAATACTTCATGGGGTATAAACAGGGCTGAAAGCAAGGACCTCTGAATCAGGAAGATAATCAGGCTCCACAACCAAGAAGGGCTTTGCACCTGTTGATATTATCGAGTTTTAAGGACTCATTAGAAGCATCCCTAATGAATTTCCTAGCAGTTTTACATTCTTTATCATACCAAGGGTTGGTTGTTCTATTATTATTTTTATAAGGCACGACGAAAGATAACTTGTTAATAGAAGTAGAAAGGGTAGTTGTAAAATTATGATAGATTTCTCCAATGTTTTCCTTATAAGTTAGGATATTTAATTTACTATTTAAATCCTTTAAGAAAATGCAATATTTACTTTTCTCAAAGCACAAATTCCTTTGATTATCATAATTCTCTTCAATGGCACTCCTATTCATGGAAAATTTTAGAGTTAGGGTTAAAGGTTTATGATCACAGTCATGAATGGTCATTTAAAAGGTCAAAAGTTGTTATTTGGTTGGAAAGAGGAATATCAGATATCACATAATCTACAACACTACTACCTAGTCCATGAATACAAGTCATCTGGTTGGAATTTGGCCACTTCATTACTCCATTGCAAATTATTAGGTCTTGAGAGCTGCAGAGCTTGACCAACTTAGTACCAAACAAATTCTCAATTAGGTCTTCACAGCTACTTTGTAGCTATTAGATAAAACAAGGTCCTCATCTAGCCATAAATGATTATGGTTGGAATCAGTACTTAAAAGAGTAGCTTGTTTAGCTGTAGTCCTAGCATTAAAGTCTCCTAGGAGGAGGATATTAGCTTCATTTTTCAAACTTTAAATATCTTCTTCTAAATTATTATAGAGACAAATGTTATCTAGATTTTTTTTCTTATAGAAAGTAGAATTAATAGGTGCAAAAAAACAAATTTCCATATACATCTTCTTAGCATTGGTGTCTGAAATTTATATCCAAATGTATTGATTTAGAGGGTCAATTTTATGAAGTTGAATGTGAGGAGAAATTCTCTTTCTAATATAAAAAGCTATGCCTCCTATCCCTCTACGGTGGGATTTTGTGTTCCATGCCGACCACAAGACAAATCCTTCTATTTTAGGGACCTTAGACTCCTCATGCTCCCAAGTTTCAACTGGACAAATAATATCAATATCACTCAAGATCCAACTTATCATAGGACCTTTGCACCATGGAAAGCCACAACAGTTCCAAAAAATGATCCTGATTGTCCCAAATTCCTATATATTATTATCCCTCTGGTCTCTATCCCTAACAATAGCTTTTCAATTTCTAATTATTGCCCATTTTTCTTCTTTCCGGACTTCTTTTGCCTTTTGAGATTCCTTCCTTAATTCAACTTGGTCTTCAGGAATGACGTTTTCATTTATAAATATCCCTCACCCTTTTCAGCTTGAATATTTACTAAGTATTCTATATTTATGCTCATTACAACATACTTTGACATTGATCAACCTATCTTTGTGATCAATTATTTTTCCTAGCCTCTTTGCTTCTATGAGGTATGTTGTATCAATTTGTGATTTATTATTTAATTCTTCTTTTACTATTGGTAGCATATCCTCCTCTTGTTGTTCTTTTATACCAAAATTTATGAGGTTCAAGGATCTTTGGTTACTCTCATGGTCTAGTTCAATTAGCTTATTCATTTCCTCTTTGATGGGTTTGATATCCAATTTGTTTTCCATATTATCCAGGGTCAAATAGTTGGTAAGTTTTTCTTCTAGCTCTTTAATCCTATCTCTCAAGTTGTGATTTTCTTCAACACCTCCTTCTTGGGTTGATTGTTTATGTTTTTCCATTTCTTGAATACTCTCCTTCATTATCTGCAATTCGCTCTTGAAGCCTAAGAATCTATCCTCTATTTGAATTTGAATGATATATTTAAATTTTTTATCAATCATTGCCTTTAGCTCTACTTGGAGTTTTACATCTCTATTTGAATTTTTCCATCTATCTCTTCTCTCCGTTTTTCTATTGATTCCATATCCATTTTATAAATTATACATTTATTATTTATTATAATGATTAAAATAAATTTTGGTTTATAAATCTTAAAAAATAAAATAAAAAATTAATTAGCTTATTTTAATATTTTATATTTATATTACAAAATTTAAAAAAAAAAACCTTGTTTGGGATACCAACTCATACATAATTATTATATTTATAATTTTGTTATTTTAATTATAAAGTTATAAATATAATAATTATTTTAAATATATTTAATTATTTACAAAAATTGTTCATGTTTTATGTTGCATATTAATTACTAATTCTTATAAATTCATTATATTATTATACT
>JZKD02S1837579.1:77818-89269 GCA_000966675.3 Picea glauca
AAAACATCATAACACCATGAATCTAAATTAAAGATTCATATATTAATTCAAATCGCTTGTACATGAGTTCTTCTTCTCAACTCTCTGCTACAACTCCCTTCTTCTTCTGCTCTATGCTAATATTACAATGATCTAATGTTGTCATAATACAAATATGAGGGTGTCCATATTCGTTTTCCCTCCTATGCTCTAAAACTGTCTAATCTCTAATTCAAACCTACCTACTTTCATTAATTGGGCTTAAATGCCT
The DNA here is from genome assembly GCA_000966675.3 of Picea glauca. Classification (NCBI taxonomy): domain Eukaryota; kingdom Viridiplantae; phylum Streptophyta; class Pinopsida; order Pinales; family Pinaceae; genus Picea; species Picea glauca. The sequence goes on from JZKD02S1837579.1 coordinate 78,069, forward strand.
TTTACATTGACAAATGAGAGCGAATCGCTCACGATCTGTTTACAATATGAAAGTATGCTTCCCTTTAACCATTACATTAATGCTTCAAAGACATTTCAAAAACCTGCACTGGAGGTCTTCCAGTTGTCTTCCACCTTTTATGTTGCTTTCTTGGTTGGCTTCTTACAATGCTCTTGCATCACAATAATATTTTGTAAGAGACATGGTGGAAAGTAACAAGGTGCTACTTGAGAAAGTAGACACGTTGGAAAACATAATAGACTCGTTGACCAAGTCTATGAGTTTTGTGAATTTCTCTTTGTGTAGGGAGGCAATGGGTATTGATTCCCTTGGTCTGTGAACAAAAGTTTAGGAATCTCATGTTTCAACAAAGAAGAAAACACATGGTAGAATGTTGGGTTGTTATATTTTTTTGTAATGAAAGTCTAGTCGAGGTGAATCCAGCGAAGATTGAAGTTGAGGTGGATCAACAACAAGTCGAACTCGAGGTGGATCAAAAAAAGGTCGAAGTCAAGATGGATCAACATCAACTCAATGGTTGAGGGAGTCGACAGAGTAATGTTGAAGTTGAATGTATTGATGTCAATTCAATCAAAAAGAGGTCGACGTGTGGGTGTGAAATGATGAACTAGATACCAAATGAAGGTTGACTAGTAAACCCCACTTGGAGTCGATTGTAACATAATCCTGGGATTTGTGAGATTTATAGCCAATGATATGCTTGTATCAATAATCAATTTTTGGGAGCCAATATTTATGGTTTTTACTATTGTAAAGAAAATAAAGTGGCATTTTGTAAGGACATAAGGGTTGTACTTGTAAGGTAATTGTAGAATGCACTTTTTTTGGTTAATGCATGTTTAAGTGTATGTTGTTGGTCATGGATAGGTAAGATGAATTGGATATAGGGTTGTTCTTTCCTTTGCAAGAGGGTATGATTTCAATTGTTTCTTAGGTGTGGACCAAGGTTATACATGTAACCTTTTATTATTATTGAATAATACAACAAGAGAGAACAACACTCAAAGGAATTTTGGTTTTCTCGGTTAAGGGTTTCTAGGGTGAAATATCAGTGTACTTTGTGATTGCTTTTGTCATTTGTGCTCTTGATTAAGTTATTCTTCTCTTATACTAGGATTAGTGTGGAAGTTTATTTCATTTCATGAGACTCTCTTGGGTAGAAACCATGATATTTATTGGTTGTGGAGCCTGATTATCTTCTTTATTAAGAGGTTTTTGTTTTCAAGAATGTTTATACCCCATGGAGACTTTACGCCCTAGAATAATGTACACCCCTCCATGCAGGGGAGTTACAGGGGGGCCTTTCCAATCCTGGAAATTTCTCTGGTGGACATAACCCACACTGGGTGAAACATGTTTATTTGTGTCTCTATTGTATTGTGTATCTTCTATGTTTTATTTCCGCATTTTATTTTATTTTATTGCTGCACGATCCTATTTTTCTAACAATATTTCCTTAAATACATATTCAAACTTTTTAGAAATTCATAGTCTTCAATATTTGGAAATTTATCCTTAGGTTCCTCCTGTATAGGGTTTGCAAATATTTGGAATCATTTTCTGAAGATTTTCTTTAGTTGAAAAGATGAAACTTCTCTAATAGTTACAACCCTTGGAATACCTTGTACTGATTTCAAGTTTCCTTCTTAATCTAAGAAATTAAAAGCCTTATTATAACAGTCTAGGATGACATGATTCTTTTCCAAACAATACATACCAATTAGAAAATCATATGAGCCCAAATGTATGATATTCAAAAATCCCCTTGTGCTAAGTCCATTCATGTCCATTGGACATGCCTTAACCATCTCATTAATATTTCTCTTAGATCCTATAGCTAGTTGAACCAAATGTGGTTTCCCAATATTTATTCTTGGCAATTGGAATATTTTCACCATATTAGGATCTAGATAACTATGACTAGCTTCTGAATCAATTAAAATAACAATGCGTTGGTTTTTGTTTTTTGTAAATAAAAGGGGGTAAATCCTATTACTGTGCTGTCACTGTAAAAAATAGACAGATGTCATTGGCTTTCCACCTGTTATGCCAAACTAGTGGAAACCAAAACATGTGGCCACCTATTATACTTTCAGTCAAAAAAGGCATCGGCCACTTTCCTTTCCAATTGGAAGCCATAGCAGGTGGTGGATGATTGTCATGACAGAGTTGTATTTGCAAGCTAGAAAAAACTATCAATGTCTGGAAAATAAAACTAGACAGGAATTCTGCAGAGTACCAGTTCACAATAACAAGAAGGAATTACCATCATTGTGCTAGTGGAGATTAGAGGACTACATGAAACTAATCATTGGCACCATGGTGTCTGTCATCTGAAGCTCCAGGGAGAGTGTCGTCATTGGGCTTTAGAATGAAGGGTTGTGCATAGGTTGAGAATTGTTGCTTGGTTAGTGCATTCGAGAATGTGTCGAACATCATATCAATCTGATTGTTGATTAGGGTGTCCTGATGAGGTTGGTTCGCCATCTATCTTTTTAGATACAAAATGATCTCCAACTGCTCTAGGATGAAGAGGTTGGGGGGAGTTGGGTCGAATTCTAGAATTCTATTCAATGGTGGAGGTGTCGAGATGGGGAAATTATCCTACATAGTGTCGATGGATCCATCCTTGTCCAGCACAGCTCTTGCATATACTTCACTGGTTTTACCCTAGATGTAAGAATATCGAGCCATGTGGAGGAGTTCCTCCAGGAATTCCTCCTGAAAAATGCATGTGGCGCCTTCCATGGCATTCTGAGTACCTGTATCAACTTTGTTGGTGTTGGGGCACAAGTAATCATTCGAGACCATGTAAAGGAGGGATTTTGATTGAACTTGGATAGGTTCCTCCTTGAATTCCTCCTCGACATAGGCCATTGGTGGAGTTCATTTCCTCATGGTGCACAACGTCCTAGCACTAGATAGGGACCATTCCAGATTATGCAGGCGTCTCTAGCGGCTAGCATAGTTGTACCAGGAAGGTCCTCACCTTGGATTTCCTCTCTCTCTCAGCATGGTTGAGCCAGAGGGGAGAAGAATCCAATGAATTACAGCTAAGAGAACGCACTGTTCAATAACCCAATTCTTGGAATGAGCAAGGTGCAATAGCTCGAAGGATAAATAGTGCAAGCCATGGTTGAACGAGAGAGATATCCAAGGGGCGGACATGATTTATGTACTCACCTGCATCCTACAATTAATCCATAAGATTGCCATTAAACTGATGCAATGGAAGATGTCCTCCTTTCCTCTGCAGGTAATTAAGGTGGCCCTACATTCAAGGTTGAGGTGATGGACAACGACTAGCCATATTTATGGAAAAATTCATGGGAGCGCTATGTCGCTTTCTTTCACTATGTGGCACCCCATCCAGGAGTAGATAATCTCTTCTAGCCAAGTCAAAACAATGATCTAGTAGCATGGTCTATGGAAAGGTTTGAGCATTCCATTGGATCATCTCTTCCTCAGAATCCACTCTCTCATTTTCCAAGCAATCAACAATTTTGTTAGCATCTATTTTCACATGGGAAGGAGTGAGAGTGATATGGGGTTGTAGGAAGGGACTTGAATTCTTTCAGCAGTTCTAAAATTTTCCAACTTGGTGAGACATCCGAGGGGTGTGAGTCGTGAATGATTTTAGTGATAATATGGATGATTATCTCAGAATCCCCTTCCACTTTGAGTTGGTAGATGTTATGATTAGCTGCTAGCTTGACCCCTCTAAGTAGGCTCCAGAGATTTGTAGAATTATTAGTGTTTAGTCACAAATAGCCTATTGCATAATGTAGAATTTTCCCCTCACAGTCTCTTAGGACTGCTCCAAATCCCGCGAGTCCCGGATTCCCCTTTGAAGATCCATCAAATTTCAGTTTGAAAAAACCTGGGGGGAGGGGGGATCAAGTGCACAAACTACGACTAATATTAGTATTCCAAGTATCCTTCTTTCTCGATCCATCAATTATATTTAGTTGCGAGGAGTGGAGGATGTGGAATTCCCAGGATTTCATTTAAGGTCCTCTTGCGTCCAATGCTTAGCTCTGATCATTTCTTGAATCAAGTTTATGATTCTAGCCCAGGTTGACTGAGGGGGGGAATAAGTGGAGCAAAATATCCTTTTGTTTATTTTTTTCCAAATTTTCCAAACTGTGAAGCCTAGTAAAAGCTACCAGATGTGGTCTAAGATTGGATTTTGGTAGGAGATCGAGTCTTATTTTTCCACGGTGCTTATGATGTTGGCTTGGTTTCTATTGGAGTTGTGCATTAGTTTTGCAGACATGTCCCAGATGGCCTCACTCTAGTTGCAGTGGTTAAGTAGGTGCTCCATTGTCTCTTTCTGTTGTTGACAGAGGGGGCATATTGAAGGGCCTACAAACCCTCATTTTCGAAGGTTGTCCCAAGTGAGTATGCAGTTTTTGGCAATAATCCATAGGAAGATCGACACTTTCGGCCAAAACTTTGGATTCCATATCTTCCTCTAGATGTTCTCCTTTGGTTTCCCTTGGTAATTTTCCTGTAGATGATAAGCCTCTTTGACTCAGAAGTTACCTACTAGGGAATTCCCCCATTTGAGGATGTCCATCCCTTCCCTGATATGGATTTTCCTCTGATTTTCATAGTCCCTCTAGGTTTGTAGGTCCAACTCCACCTGAAGGTGTAATTCATGAGGTTCATTTTTCCATTTGCGCCAGGGTTGATGCAACACATTTTCTTTCCATAGGTCATTTATGTCTAGGGAGTCACTTGATTGCATTTTTTGATAAAGAGGGTTGAGGTATTAAGTGGAGGTTAGAGGCGGTTGTTGCTGCCAGGAGCCTTTCCAGAACTGGGAATGTTCTCCATTCCTAATCTCCCATAAATTGTGATTCTATATGAGCATTTGATTGTTCCAAGTTGTATTCCATATATTAGATCCCTGAATTTGATTGTTGAATCTGATTAGAAGCTCTTCTCTAGTAGAGGGTACATATTTTATTTTCCAAATTATTTCCCATAGTTATGTGGGGTGCTTGATCCAATGCCACCAAAGTTTTTCCCCCATTACTTGGTTGAGTTTTCCTGGATCTTTGAGCCCTAGTCCCTTTAGATATTTAGGCCTGCATATTTTATCCCATCCCACCTGCAACCACTTTTTTTGGTTGATGCCCATGCCATGGGAAGCTACACTGGAGGTTTTCAATGGATCTGATGACAAACTAGGGGGTTTCTAGAGTAGTGAAGAGGTAAGTTGGTAGAGCTTGGAGAACATACTTTAGAAGAAGCCTGGGTGAGATGCAAGGTTAAGTGATTTGAAGGTCCAGTTACTAAGCTTGTTGGAGATGGAGAGCAGTAGATTGGCCTAGGAGATGTTACGTGTAGCTACTCTCGTGAGGGGAACACCTAGATAATTGAATGGAAGGGAGCTCTTGAGGATTCCCAAAAGTCGAGATATGTGGCTTTGAATTACAACTACGGTATTGAAGAAGTATAGTTGTGACTTATCGAGGTTTAAGGTAGTTCCTGATGCTTCAGCAAAGTCTGTGAGGATTGTTTTAAGCTTATTAGCCTCATGGGTGGTAGGTGTGTCTATCAGTAGGGTATTATCAAAAAAATGATTATGGGAGGGGGCAAGATGGAGGTTGGGAAGAGGTAGGCCTTTGAGAGAGCCTTCCTCAACTGAGGCTTTGATGTAGTACCCCATACATTCTGACATTATAACAAAAAGGAAGAGGGAGACGGGGTCCCTTTGTCGAATACCCTAGGAGGGAGAGCAGGGTTAAGAGGGAACTAAGTTGACCAGGATAGAGAAGAAGGTTGAGGAAGTGAGCTACATGTTCCAAGCCACCCAAATATTATCAAAGCCAAAGGATTCAAGGAGGGAGCTCATGTATTTCCATCTAATTCTATCAAAGGCTTTGGGGAAGTCAAGATTGATGAGCATATATGGGGTTCTTGTTTCTTTCAACGAGTGAATTACCTCATGGGCGAGGATAAAATTGTCCATGATTTTCCTTCCTTCCACATAGCCATCTTGCTCTTTGGAGATTATGTACGAACATATCGGTTTGAGGTGTAGGGAAATGACCTTAGTGATGATTTTTTAGATAACATTTCAAGGTGATATTGGTTGAAATTTCTTATGATGTGTTACCCTTTATTCCTTTGGAATGAGAGTGAGGAATGTGGCATTGAAGGTTGAGAGAAATTGCCCCGAAGTTCTTGATTCCTCCAGAACTTACCAGACTTCCTCTCTAATAATCAACCATCAATAGTGGAATAAATATGTCGTGAAACCATCCATCCCTAGAGATTTACCTGGGGGCATATCTTTGACTGGTTGATCCACTTCCTCTTAGGTGATAAGCCTTTTCAGGGATTCATTCTATTCTTGTGTGACTAAGGAGGGGATGTTTCTAGTGATCTTGTGAATAACGAACATTATGTCTTTGATGGGTTCTGTTAGGAGATATTTGTAGTAGTTGGTCAATTCCTCTTCTATTCTTGCATGGTCCCGAATGGGGTTGCCCTGACTGTCTTCTAGTTGAGTGATTTATCTTATGTATTGTTTGTGAACCATGGATCTGTGGAAGAACTTGGTGTTACTTTTTCCTTCTTTAAGCCACTGTACTCTGGATTTCTGCCTCCAGAGTATTTCTTCATGTTCCTTTCTCTCTTCCATTTCTCCTCTAAGTTCCTCCTCCTCCATTATTAAGGATATTGCTCTGTACCCAGTAATAGATATATTTTGCAATGTTTCCATACATTTCTCAATTTCCATCTTTCTTTGCACAATGTTCCCAAATACATTCTTATTCCAGATATTTAGTTGTGTCTTAAAGTTTTTTAACCTTTGTTGGAATTTGTACATGCAAGTGCCATGGTCTATTCCTTCTTTCTCCCACCATAATTTTAAAATATTTTGAAGTCTAGTTGAGTTAGCCAGAACTTCTCAAATCTTAAGGGTTTGAATTTGGGCGTGGCTCTAGTGTCAAGATAGAGCAAGACTGGCCAGTGATTCGAGCCAGTTTTTAAGAGGATGTTGGCTTTGATGATCGAATCCTCTAGCAACAATGATTCTTAGATGAGTAAATGATGTAATATACATGCCACATGTGGATTCCTAGATATGTGATTGGACTAGGTGAAGATACCATTTCTAGTTTCTATATCTATTAAATCGAGTTGATCTATGAGGGTTCAAAACTTACCACTATCTTCGTCTAGCCGCTTGGTCCCTCCTATCTTTTCCTCCAGTATTGAGATTATATTGAAGTCACCACAAATAAACTAGTTATGTGAACCCAACAACGTATTGATAATGGCTACTCTTCTCATAAACATATATTTATCATGTGCACTTTGAGGCCCGTACACATTTTTAATCATACCTTCTTAGATAGACCCTCTCACTTTGAAGTGAGTCATAAGCGTGCCTACCATGGAAAAGGGTTGGTCTATGATGGTTGTAGCTATATTCCACAAGATTTCTAGACCTCACACAAATACATTTGAGTCAATGTGAATGGAGTCACAAGCCCGCCAACAACACTGAAAACTGTCCTCGGCTTCTTCCCCAACACATTTTGTTTCCTGTAAAAGGAGAATGTCCATATTTGCAAAAAGAATACAGTCTCAAAGAGTCCTTTTCTTGGATATTCCATTAAACCCACTTATATTCCATGTTATGATCTTCATCATGATGAGTTATGAGGTGAATGGAGATATCCTTCCATGAGTCTATGGATATGTCCTAAGTATAGCATATAGTTTGCTACCTCCTTAATGAGTTAGTATACAAATTTGTGGTCTTGTTGCTTGCTTTCATGGGAGGTATGTCTGAGCTCGGTAGTCGGGTCTAAGGATATCACTAGTCTTGAGGTGGAACCTGTAGTAGATTCGATAAAACATTTATGCACCTTTCTGAGTTGTTCAACTAGGATGTTTTGCAGTTCCTTTCTGTTGAAGGATTCCTCTATTTTTTATTGATCTATGTCCTCTATATCTTTCTCATCAAGATGCATTAAAGTGTCCCCCCCTCCTCTGGGTTGTCCATATTCTACTGGGTTGTTGGGCTTGTTTCTTGGTTGTTTTATTTTCTTGGTTCCATTTGATACTTGGACATACCATTTTCCTTGTCATGGTTATGTTTTTTGTGTGGATTTCTGACCTCCTCTTCCTCCGAGAGTTGATTAAGAATGTCAAAGGTGTTTTCGGTGGGGATATTCTAAGTGCCTTCTTGATTTATTTTTTTGGGTGGATGTCGTTTCCTGCATGTGACTGTAGTGTAACCTTCCTTTTTCTTTCCCTCTCTTTATTTTGGGTTTTGGACATTCAAAGGACAGTCACGGAAGATGTGGCCATGCTCGTTGCACTTTCTGCAACGGAAAGGAATGTGCTCATAGTCCATTATTTTATTGCAGTCTTCATCCTAATATTCTAGGGTTATTGAACCTGGTAGAGCCTTTGATATGTCCATGTAGACACAGATTTGAACATAGGAAGTGTATCTCCTCTAATTTTTGGCTTCCAAATATTTTACATATCTTCCCACAATGTTTCCTATTCCCATGAGGATTTCCTCCAGCCAAAACTCTTGTTGTAGGGAATATAGTCATATCCATACTAGAGACATTGTGAATTATTCTTTCTCTAGGCTGAAATGGTCAGTATAAATATGAGGAATAGCCCAACAGATTTGTACAAGTATGGCCCATTATCAAAAATCATATCCTTATCTTCCAAACTGTAGAGGATGTTCGTGAAAAAACCCTTGGAGCTAAGTTGCACTTCACAGTCTCCCTTTGGGTTCTACCAGCCTTTGATCCATCTCATGAGATCTCATTCGGGAGGACATAGACTGAGAAACTTACTAATGAGAGCATGCTCCCTCATGGAGTAGGTGTGTTCCTCAACCTTGTTTAAGCTAATGGTGTACCGTGGTGATTTATCTGATTGGGGATTGAATTTCCTTGGTTCCCATCCGTGATATGTTTTTGGTAGAGACGTGCTTGACTCAACGCCAATTTATTTACTAAACCCTTCTTCCTTGGCTAAGAGTTGATCCCACGAGTGAGGCGACGACTCAAAGGCATGTCTCTTGGACCACAATCCTTCTTTATCATTAGTGGTGACATTCTGATAAGAGGAGTGTTCCCCTCCCCCCCCCCACTTTTGGGTTCATCTTGTGCAGTCATTGGTGTCATAATAGTGCAGTACGACTACCTTGGTGTGACGGTTCCATCTACAGGGTAGAAACGCTGCATACGGGATAGGGTTTTTACTAGGGTTTTGGCATAGTGTTTTCCAAATCCCATAATCGATCAATGATTGGTTTCCCATCCCATGACACTTGTTACGTCCAATATATTTTACACAATGTATTTTTTGTTGATATTACCTTACACTTCAATAATATGAGACTAGAAATCAACTTGCTTGTGATCCATAGTAATGTAGATCCTAGGTACATTTCTATCCATGCCCTCAATTGTATCAACCTGTTATACATTATGGGAATTCCTCACTTTTTCACCTCTAGGAAGGAAATATATGTACATATGGTCTCCCTCACAATTCCAACACTTCATTGGATGTTTCCTTCGTATTTTCCCCATTGTTTTTGTCATTCTGGTCTCCATGGGTGTCTCGGTCCCCTTCTTCCTTTTCTATATCTTACCTTTATTCTTGTCTTCCCAATATTTTTGGAAGGTTGGTATTTTTCTATTCTAGGCATAGAGTCATTTAGGTCTCCTTATGGTCTCCTCTAGTGTCTTGGGATCATCATATTGTATATTATCAATGATAAATGATGGAAACCCACTTAGGTACCCCTAAGTCTTAACCTATTCATCCTCAATGAAAGAAAAATATTTTAGCAACTCTAAAAATATTCTTTCATACTTATCTATAGTCATAATCCCAATCTTGAGTTCAAATAACTCCTTCATTTTCTTATCATATTAACGTTTAGTTAAGTATTTATTTTGAAAATACCTTTTGAACTCCCTACAAGTAATATTCTTCTCATCAATGTGTTTCACCTACACAAGTGGGTCCCACAACATTGATTATTTTCCCTTGAGCTAGTAGATGTAAATTTTCCCTTCTTCCTGTGAAGAGTAATTATGTAACTTTAAGTACTTCCTCATTCCTAGAATCTAATTCTTTGCATCCTCATATTTCTTGTTCTCATCATCAAACGTAGGAATCTTAAGCTTATTCATTTATCCTTGTAGATCATCTATCGCATACCACCTCTTATGATTTTTGACATGAGATGGGATTGAAATACTATGTTCTCTTGCGAACAAATTCCTCAAAGAATGATGATGATTCTTGTCAACACTTCTTTTTTTTCTTCTCTCATCATGAGGCCTGTGACCCCTTGACTTGCTTGACACAGTATCCTTATCCATTTTTTCCTCTATTATGTCCAAGCTCTGCATCAACTTGATGTTGAAGACATCGTGTTTCTCCTTTTATTTCATAATCCTCTCATTATAAAATTTATATATTTGGCCATATTTTTTTAGACTCTTTATGGTATCTACCAAGTTCATTCTCTCCTCCTTGCCTTCTTTATGCCCATTGGATTCTGTCCCCTCATTACCCATGCTGGACTAGAACCCTCTGACCTCATCCTCATGAATATAGGTTCTCTGTGCATATTCCATGCTTATGATCTATGTTTTTATCTTATTTTGATCTATTTTCTTTTAACTTTACAAAATGTGGAGGAAATAGGATTTCTTATACTGATTAATTTAACAAATTCATGAAAACTATGCACAATTTTGTTCCATAAGTGAATCATAATCCTTTCTTATGATTCCTTGTGAATTTAACATCCCAATTCAAATTTCCTAGGTGAATATTTGGAATTATATTTCCAATACCTTTCCAATGAGTTCTTCCTTACTCAATTATGAGTCTTGAGCATAAATTTATGGCATATGATTATTACCCGTTTTTGCATTATGCTCACCCTTCAACTAGGGGCAATTTTTAGTTGTACATGTGCATCCTTGCACCTGATACTTTGAAGTTTTGGTAGGATACAAATTGGGTTCCTTCATAATTATATTTTGGAAAATATATCCAAGTTTCACTTCTATTTGGGTTCCATGTTGCTAGATACAATCTGTTGAAGTTTTAGGCCAATTTGTCCTTTCTATCCCTGAATGCTACAAGTTCCTGTTGACACT
>JZKD02S1837590.1:40421-54802 GCA_000966675.3 Picea glauca
ATATATATATATATATATATATATATATATATATATATATATATATATATATATATATATATATATATATATATATATATATATATATATATATATATATATATGGACATATATCATTGGCTATTTTTATGTCTCCACGTGTTTATGTTTTTTATGATTGATGATGCCTAATATATATGTTGTGACCGATGTATGATGCTTATGTATATGTGATGATGTTTTGATGTGATAAATGAAAATCTAACACTAGGTTAGCCATATTATATGCTATTTGATTAAATTGTCGTGGAATATGTGTAAATTTGATTGAATCAAAGTTGAGAGATAAGATTCTAACTTGCAGGTATTTGCGAAAGAGGCAAGGATTGCGGACATGATATACATTTTTGAGCTGTAGGACGACAAGCTGGGAATCTAATAAAAATCTAAGGTGATGAATGTGGTGGTGACTAGCCTCGGTGAGGAGACCAATGACGATGACATATTCTGCTTGATTTTTGGTGGTTGAGCCCAAACATATGCCGTTGGAGTGGAGTTGTTCATGTGAGGGGGTATAGAGGGCCCAAGCGACCGAAGCGACATTCTGTGTCCAACGGATAGCACCGTCAACGTAACCAATGTGGTAGGACGATGGAGGATGCATCTATCAATAACACATATGGTATATGAGACATGAGGAGTGGTGGAAAAAAAGAAGACTAAAAACTCTACAAATGTGTATAAAGAAAAAAGCCTAAGGTAGAATGGCTATGCTCATGCATAAAAATTCTTTAAGTACAACCTGTTGACAGGTTCTTTGAGAGGATAGCCTTTTGGAGAGGCCTGGATGTGTGCGCTTTTAGTGAGGTAGTGCTGGATAATGTAGGTCCATGCCACAATGATTCGAATTTCCCATGGTCGAGAGTATCATGGGCGATATCGTAGGCTAGGATGAGATCTCCTTTGTTAAATGAACAGAGGTTGACATGGTGGTCAAAGGTGGATTTGGACCATTTTTTAGCTGCGTCGTTGTTTTGTAATGAAGATTGTCAATATTCATCCAACGACTCTAAGGTCAACAAGCGTTTCTCCATTGGAGCAGTGTCAAGTAATAGCTCGATTGCAGTGCGTAACATGGGAATTTCACTCTCGATAGGAAGGGTGGCTTCGATCCCATGGACGAGGTGGAATGGTGTAAAATTGGTGGTAGTTTTGACCGCCGTGCGATAAGCCCATAATGCTGAAAATAACATATGATGCTAATTGGTCTTATGTTTGTTGACGATACGTTGTTTCATGGTTTTGAGGACTTTGTTGACAACCTCGACTTGTCTGTTGGACTAAGGGTATTATGGGGAGTCAAACTCATGGGAGAAGCCTAAATTTGAGGAGAGTTCTACATAGATCTCATTCTCAAAGTGTCTACCATGATCAGATACTAGTTGTAGTGGGACTCTGAAACGAGTAATGACGTGGTTGAAGAAAAAACACCTTGTTGTGTTAGCGGTATTGTTGAAAGTGGGCATGGATTTGGAACATTTGGTAAAGTAACCCACTTGCATGACAATGTACTTGTGTCCATTAATAGATGGAGGATTGCAAGTCATGAAGTCTGTGCCCCATTTGCAGAAGGGACTGGCGGTGATGACTGGATGTAGAAGAGTGGGTGGCGCTCGTGCTTTGTTTGCATAGAGTTGGCATTTGTCGCATTACTTGAAAACATGGATGCAATCATGAAACAATGTGGGCTAGAAGTTGGTGATGGACATACCCTAGAGGTGGCCACCGTAAGCACCGCTATGAAAATCATTCAATATTCTGTCATCTTCGTCGATGGTCAGACATCGATGAAGAATGGTGTCAAACCCACATTGGTATAAGACGTCTTCAATGAGGAGGTATCGAGGGGCCTGATGGAAAATGCGTCGACGATCATATCGAGAAAGGTGAGACCCAAAATTCTATGTCTGAAGGTAGATGAGAAGGTCACCATACCAGGGGTCATCATAGGGGATGAAGAACAGGTGTTCGTCGGGAAAATCCGTATTGACGGGTGAAGCTTTAGCATTTGAGGGAAAATCGTAATGATTTCAGTGAGGATGAGTGATTTCTGTCTCTTAGGAGTTGAGAAATCGAGGTCATATTCCTGAAAGGTCAACTAAGCAAGTACTGAATGGGATTGGAATTTGCTACGACTTTTGTAGTTCGAAGCAAGATATAGTGTCATAGTTTTTGGATTGCGAGGACAACTGCGAGGGAAAGTTTTTCATCATGATTATATTTCAGGGGTGGTCCTGAGACATTTTTACCGATGTAGTAATTGACATGTTCCCTCCCCTCATCCCCTAGTTGAACGAGGACTCCTTCTACTAAGACAACTGAGGCTAACAAGTAGAGGATGTAATCACGATCATAGTTTGGAGGAATAATCAAAGGGGCATTGTATAGGGCCAATTTCAAATAATCAAAAGCTATTTGAGCATGTTCATCCCATCGAAATGGGATATCATGATGCAACAAGTGTAGGAAACCATGTGAACGAGTGGCATAATATGGGACAAAGTGACCTAAAAATTTAGCTTTGCCTTGTAGGGTCTGCAGTTGGCATAAATTACTAGGTGGTGGAATTTCTGTGATAGTTTGGACCTTGAGGGGGTCCACCATGATGCCATGTTGGGAGACAATGAATACAAGAAGGAGTCTGATGGTGACACAAAATACACACTTGAGGGGGTTCAAGTGGATATTGTACTGGCGACATCATTGAAAGACAATGTGTAAGTCGTCTAAATGCTGAGTTCGTTTCTTGGATCAAGCAGTGAGGTCATCCAAATAAGCAATGATGATGTGAGCAAGATCATGGAAAACATAAGTCATGGCTCATTGAAACGTAGCACCTGCATTCTTGAGTCCAAAAGGCATGACATGATAAGCAAAAGTACCCCATGGGGTAGTTAAAACAATTTTTATACTGATATGCTAGATAGATTTGGATTTCGTTATAGCCGGAGAACCCATCCATGAAGGACAAAGCATCATGGCCATCATAATCATCAATAATTTTGTCGATAAAAGGGGTTGGAAAGTTGTCCTTAAGACAAGCATGGTTGAGATCATGAAAGTCGGTACAGATGCAAATTGTGCCCTATTTTTTGTTAACAGGGATGGGGTTGGAAACCCATGAGGTATACACGATGGGGTAAATGAACCCAACAACGCATAACTTGTCAATTTCAGCTTTGATAGCCACCACTTTAGATGGGTGAAGGGGGCGCTTCTTTTGATGAACTGGGGCGATATCTGGCCATGTGTCGATGTGATGTTTGACTATAGAAGGATTTAGGCGGGGAATCTCCGTATATGACCAAGAAAAAATATATTGGTATTCTTGAAAGAGAGATTTGTAAGCTGTGAGTTCCTCAGGAAAGCATGCAACGCCAATGGTGATTTCTTCTTTGATTCCTGATTTTATGGAAATGTCAATTTTGATGGTGGGAAAGATATTGGACATGTTTCCTTCTTCAAAAGCATCTGGGGTAGGGATAGGGTTGTTGAACTAGCCTATATTCCCTGAAGGAATAAAATCCTTGGTTTCTATTGCACATATGGATGCTTGGCTAGGAGGGTCAAAGGATTCCCATGAGAGAAAAAGTGCTCAATGATGGAGCACATTCCATGGGAAATCAGGGTAGTGAGTTCCTCTAGGATATCTTCTTCGCAGTGGAAAATGTGAGAATACAGGTGATTCAAAGAGGTGAGATGGGCGATTTTCAAATTGGGAGTGTCCTCAAGTGGCGAAGACGTAGAGGAGATATTTCATATACTGTCCTCAAGTGGCTAACTTGATATGAACCAAATGTCCAGACACTGTGGGTGATATACTGTGGTAGGGGGTAATATTTCCTGTGAGAAATGAACTGGAGAATTGGGAAGACTCAGGGGGATATCCTCAGATAGTCGATTTGTGAACCATGGAGGGATGGGAAGTGACTTAGGTTCAGGGGAGGTAATGTTGTTAGTATCTAGAGAGTGTAGGATTAGTGGTGAGGTGGTCATAGGTGGTTGAATAGGGTTTGAATGATGACATCCGTATGCAACAATCAAAGGACACCAGTATGTGAAGTGAGAAATTGAGTCACAGAGAGTTCAAGGGAATCTCATCCGCTCAGAGACTAATGAAGAGACATAACGAATGTCAATGATCTGAGCACCATAAATTGGTGGCGGAGATGGATCTTGTTGAAAGGTTTGGTGTATTGCATCTAGCGTCTGGTGAAACCGAGGTAGTGTTGGAATAGGGGTAGACCCAGGGCTTAACGCTTCAATAGGGCAACAAAAAAACCCTAACTATTGACCCTTTCAACAACATCTACGAAGCAGTCAAAGTCTCACCCGAGGTAGAGGTAGGGGGGTTATAGGACTCAGGTGTCTATAACCAAGATGGGACACAAATATATGATTACAACACTTCATAGGGTACTTAGGAACAATATATATTAATTCATTCACATCGCAGATCAAACCCTAAGTATAGATCAACACAATAATAATGAAAAAATACACGTCGCACTTACCATCATAATTCATATATAACACATTCAACATATACAAAGAATTAAAAATTCATAGATCTATCTATCATTCATAATGTTCCAGGCACTAAGCAGATTCATAGCATAAACATTATAACACAAAGAAAACCATCAACACAAGATTTGCGTGGTTCACCCTAGTGTGGGGCTACATCCACCAACAAATTCTTCTTCTTTATTAGTCTTCAATCTCTTACATCTATCTGCTCCTGTTCACTAAGCCACATAGTCAAGATTCACACTGGACATGTGATCTGCACACTAAGCACCTAGATCCACCTTCCCAAAGTCAGGTCAAGACACAGAGCCAACTCTTCTCTCAAGCATGGAGCCTTACATACATGTTCTTGTTGGCACAGAGGCAGACCCAAGGTTCAATGCTTCAACAATGCACCAACAAAACCCTAACTACCGACCCTTTCGGCAACACCTACGAAGTAGATGAAGTCTCACCTGAGGTAGAGGCAGGGGTGGTTGCATGACTCCAGTGTCTACAACCTTAGATGGGACATAAATCTGTGATTACAATACTCTAACAAAGGACTTAGCAGTTGTCATCCATTAGTACTTAACCTTTGTCTACAACTCAGATAAACCCTAATTATAGTGCAACACACTATTCAACAAGATTCAACACATTCAAGCACTAAGCACATCAACACAGATCAGATCTAGCATCTTATTCACATCATTAGACACTAAGATATCATATTCATCTAAGCATACATCATTGCACTAAGCACTAATCATATGAACCATAAAACAACCATAATGCACGAAAAAACCACAACACATGATATATGTGGTTCACACCCAGCCTGGGGCTACATCCACCAACTCTTCATCTTCTTTGTTATCTTCTGTCAATCATCTACATGCACAAATCCATAAGGTCCTACTCCACCTAGGATAGGAGATATGCACGCACCTCACCATATCCTCCTTCCCTGAGCTAGGTTATAGCACAAAGCCTTTACATAGTCTCATACAGTCACTTGCACTTAGCGATGCAAGCCTCACACAATATGCACAAAGCATTTAAAACTATCAATTGCACTTAGCACATTGGCCTTATTACCTTTAGCACCTAACATCACACCACTTACTTACATCGCCTAGATTTCTATTTATACATTACAAAAGGGCCTAAACATGGTTAAACCCATGGGCCAACATCCCCATACCCGTTACATAAGCCCAAAACCCAAAAATGCATAAACAAGGGGCTGAGATCCCGTGATCTCTGCTTCAACTTTCACTTCGCCTTCGATGACCCATCGAAGTCCCAAAATAGGTCAAAACTGACCAAGGATCTCCAAAACTTGGTCAAGGGCCAACATTTCTGTTGCACAAAGCAACTCAGAACTACTTGCCTCTTGCACTTAGCTACTTACATCCCTTTCATTGAGATATTTCTACCTTACAATATTTTATTATTTATACTTTTACATTCGCTTACAAAAGGGCCTAATCATGGGTAAACCCATGGGATAACATCCCATAAACCCTAATACAAAAACCCTAATGAACCCCTTGTTGTGTCCATAAAACAAGTGAGATCCCATGATATCAGCTCCACCTAGGTGCTCCATCTTCGACCAGCCTATCAAAGTCCAAAAAGTGGTCAAACCTGACCAATGTTTCCTCAAAACTTTATCGAGGGCCAACATGCCCCCAACACTCACTTGTGAATCATCCTGAGTCACTCAGATCTGGGTAGTGCTGCTTCGAAGGCTTCGATCTTAGCTTGAGATGCCTCGACTTGTTGCTTCGCCTGAGCCTCCTTCTCAATAAACTCCTGGATCATTTGCGCGTAAAAGGCCCTTCCAGGTGCTATTCCATAGTCACAACTACTTGGTCTAGTTGAAAACCTTTTCCTTCAATTTCTTCAAACACCGCACAGGCTTCATCCTGCACCGATTGTAGCCTCTGTGTGACTCCCATTAATCTTCTCTAGATGGTAGTAATATTTTGCTAGACCACACATCGTTCTTGTGATCTCTTCATTTTTCCGACTGCAGTGAGTGACTTCATCTATGCTTGAACTGTCAGTTCCTGTTGCCGCGCCTCTTGTAGCTGCGCTTCCAACTTTCTAAGTTCTGGGTCTTTCGTGAGACAGTCATAGGTCTACACACTTATGTTGCTTAGCTTCTTACCTTCTGAGGTGAGGAATATGATCCTTTGCACTGTGGTCTTAGTGGTTTCCTCCCTCTGATCGCGTACTTCCCGCGGAGTACTTGGTACTGCTTGAAGCTCCAACTCTGTTACTCTTGCTTGAAGCTACTGGATGGCCTCATCAAGCTTCATTACTTAAACTTCAACTGCCTCATTTTTCTCCTGTGCCAATTATGGAACATAGAGAAGTGTTTTGATCACCACTTCTTTGATTGCAGTCTGATCTACAAGCAGCTGGTCCTTTTCCCTCTATATCTTTGCTTTTTCCTCCTTGAGCATCACCCATAACTCATCTTTCTCATTTTCATACATCGTTACACAGTACCACACAACTCTGAATTGCTCCAAGATCCCCTCTTTCTCTTTCTTCAAGTCTTCTGTGGCCTTTTCTTTTTCTTCTTGGACTCGCTCGAGCCGAGATTTTGTTGCATCTACAATTATTCAAATTTGGGCTAGTTCATCCCCCAACTTTGCAATCTCCTATGAGGAGGGAGCAATAGGTATTGTGCAACTCAATTGAATGGCTCACTAAATTTACTTCAGTACCTTCTCAACTCTTACGTACAACTGTTCTTTCTTCGCGCCATATTTCTTTAAGAGGTCCTTGGACGCATCCGCCATTGCTCTGTGGACTAGAATGACGTCATCCTCTGTGAGTGTAGCCTCTAGCTGGGGCTTATTAGCGCGGGTTTACTTTCTTACTAAAGGTTTCTGCGGAGAAACCTTCCTCTTCTTTGATGTTTCTATCTCGGTAGGGGGATCCTTCAGTGGTGTAACTTCACCTTCTCCTTGTTTTTATCCTTCTTCCTCTCCTCCTTCTTGATTTTATTCATCTCCTCCTCCTCCCATGGGAGAGCCATGTCTACTTTCTTCTGAGGCACTGTCCTCCTCATCAGTCTCTATGTTTTGAAATTCCTCCTTTTTCTTCTTATTCTTTGCACTTGTCTGTCCTGCATGCTCGAACCGGGTGACCAAGGGGCTTCCAATGATGTCAGGGTTGGAGAGTTCTGCATCATCAACCGATACCAAGAACTCCACCGACCACTCCTTCGTGATCTGTTCCATGAATTTTTTGGTCATCTTATAATAGGACTGTAATTATTCCTTAATCTCATCTCTACATGCAATGATATAAATAAAGTGTGGATCTGCATGGAACTTAGCTAGTGGTCTGTACTGGTGCAGAGTGCGCAGTGTCATGCATGAGAAAGACTCAATGGCAACCTTCAATTGCTGATAGTAGGAGTGGAACACTACGTTCGACTGCCATTGCATCGACATGTCATTCGTATACCATAAGGTGGATAACCTTGCGGCCAAGGGATCTAATGGTTCAATTTCTAGAAAAGCTACTCCCTCCGGCATTTTCCAAGCGACAAATGCGATCAACACAAGAAACCAACTGAAATGGAACTCGTATCCTTGATCCTATGCTCCGCGATAGTCTTTCTCAAACTCGTTAATGAGGTAGCTCGCCCAATTCATTTGCATCCCCTCCACGCATTTTCCTATGAGGTTTATCATGAACTCAATGACCTGCCTGGGGTGGTTCTTTCTGATGAGATTTCTAGCTATGAGTTTGAAATCTAGGTGCACTGCATGATCCTAGATGGAGGTTACCTTGTAGCCTCGCTTTCCCTTCTCAACTTTGTCATATGCCTCCTTAATGCGATGTGCTAGGGAGCGATCTGAGGTTTTCCCTAGGTAGAAATGTCGAGGCTCGGGTCCCTGCATGCTCATTCCTGTGATCAGGTGGATCAACGTTGGATCCATAGTAATGCGCCTATCAAGCCACAAATATCCTCCATGATAGCACGACAAGAGGAGTTTAACACAAGTGTTAACCTCCTGATGTCGACCATAATGAGGGATCTTCATTACGTTCAGTATCGTGGAATGCACGATCTTCTTTATCCAAGGCTAGGAGACTATGAAAGGCTTCTTCCCAGTCATCTTCATCAAATATCTATGGGGCGCGATCATGGCATAGTTCTTTCTATCTCCAAGATTGAAATCACTATTCTTCAATGCTAGGATCTATCCCAATTGGGTTCCAACTATGCATATTCCATTCAGAATGTACGCGATGATCAATATGTACTCAAAATCCCGTGGAATTCTTTCGATGTTAACCGAACCAGCCAAAGGAAATATGTAATCGAGTAAGATCAATGGGATCTACTTCGCATTAGCCGGATCATTGCGATGCTTACTTCGCTTCTCAGATGCAGGGTTGACATGTTTCAAGCGACATCCAGTTGAAGGGGAAGCCTATAGTCCCTTAGTCAACGATTCCTGTACTCCCTCAAACATAGATTTATCAGCCATAAACTTCTTCAGAAATTCTTCAACGGACTTCTCTAGCTCAGTGCGCTCGACCGACATTCTCACTATTAACAAATAAGTTGGGGTAGGTGAACGGATAGCGGGGTAAAAAATAGATGGAGAGGTATGATATAACAGCTCGACACACACAATCACTTCATTTCTTTTCTCATATAATCACAGGTAGAAAAAATTTGTCCCGACGCAACGTCCGATGGGTTAAATAAGTGAGCGTCGTAACAGATTCCTCCAATGGATAGGAATGCCTCAATCAATGCGAATCTGTCCGTTATGGCGCAATCTCAATGTTTAACAATGATACATCTGCCCATAAATGCATTTCCTAGTGGTTCCAGAGTGTCATTCTAACGGTCGGGGTGCCTCCAATGGTCTTATAGATTCACCAAGGTGAAGTCCCCTTCTGAGCGGTTCTGCTGTTCCGACAAGGTTAAAATCCTACAAACCTGCCTCCTGCGAAGTTCTAATCTGTGAAATATTCCATCTTTTCTCTGTAAATTCTTTTAGCTTTTCCAACTTAGCCTTCTTCTTACTGAGCTTCCTTTCCTTCTTTCCTATGATCTGAGTCTCTCTAACTGTTTCTGTATTTTTCTTTTCATTTTTTTTCTTATCTTCTCTTAGTGAAGTGACTTCACACTGCTGATGTGCTCTCAAAGGGTTTGGATTTAATATCCCTTCTTTTACTATTTCCTGGGTGGATATACTTCTTTCTTGTATGGATAGGTCCTTCAAACCTTCTTGCATTCTTTCAACCTCGATAGCTAATTCTCTGGTCTTCTGTTGCTTCGACTCAACTTCTCGTTCTTCTATAAGTCGATCTATTTTTCTAGCTATGAAATCCCTTAGTTCTTGCCTTTTCTTTTCTGTAGCTTCTTCCTCTGATTTCCTTCTGATCTGATCTTTCTTAATCCAAGTCTTTCCTAACAAAAGAGGGAATGGGGTGTTGTTATCAACAAGCCTAATAACTTCAAATTCCTCTTCAGTCAATGTTCCATGGATGATAACATGTACATTAGTAACTCTTCCACATAGGGTTATTAACTTTCCTTTGAACAAGCCTATTATTCCCAATGTAGGTACCATAGTGGGCTTTTCCAAAATTTCCCAAGTGCTTTATGTCATAATATTCACTGTTGTTTCCTCATCCAAGACATAGTCTATGTTGTAGTCTCCTATTCTTGTATCTATGTGCTATTTTTGTTTCATGATCTCTGGTAAACTGACATCTTTGTGATCATTCATCATTTATTTCAACTGTTTTAATGCAGTTTGAACTTTTTCTAATTCTTTCTCTTGATGATTCTTATTCTCTTTACTCATGTTCATTATTTCAACTTTATTAATCATCCTTGGGAAATCCTCAACCTCATGACCAAAATTTTTACAACAAAGACAAATAGGACCTATACCGGGTCATTCGTTAGCAAGATGTCCCGGTCTTCTGCAGTTATAACATAATGTCAATCCTCTCTTTCTCTTGTAAGTTCCCCAAATTCTCCTCTACTCCGCACTAGGATCACAGTGTTGGACCTGCTATCTGCAAAAATTCTTTCTATGCATGGGAATAACATATCTTTCTCTATTTATATCAAATTTATTCAGATCAACTTTTTCTTCTAACTGTACCCTAGATTTCAAACTAGGAAATAATCTATCAAACATACCTATATTCATGCTTTCGAAACAAAAATTTTCACTTATCTTACTCTATCCAAGCACAAAGATTTACCTCTTTTAAGATCTTACCTATTTTTTTAAGATTGGGTTTCTTTCTTAGCACAGATCTTTGCTAATCAAGTAGAATATTGTGCACTACAACAACAGATCTACGCACAAAGCTTCTCTTTTCTTTAGTTCCCAACAATCACAATTTTGGTCTCGACAATAGAACTATTTGTTGGCACAGGGGCAAACCCAAGATTCAACACTTCAACAATGCACCAACAAAACCCTAACTATTGGCCCTTTCGACAACACCTACGAAGTAGGCAAAGTCTCACCCGAGGTAGAGGTAGGGGGGGTTACATGACTCAGGTGTCTGTAACCAAGCTAGGACACAGATATGTGATTACAACACTTTGCAGGGTACTTAGGAACAATATATATTAATTCATTCACATCGCAGATCAAACCCTAAGTACAGATCAATGCAGTAATAATGACAAAATACACATCACGCTTAACATCATAAGTCATATATAACACATTCAACATATACAAAGCATTAAACATTCATAGATCTATCTATCATTCATAACATTCCAGGCACTAAGAAGATTCACAACATAAACATTATAACAAAAATAAAACCATCAACACAATATTTACATGGTTCACCCCAGTGGGGGGCTACGTCCACCAACGACTTCTTCTTTATTAGTCTTCAATATCTTACATCCATCCACTCCTATGCACTAAGCCACAGAGACAAGCTTCGCACTGGATAGGTGATCTGTGCACTAAGCACCTAGATCCACCTTCCCAAAGTTAGGTCAAGGCACATAGCCAACTCCTCTCTCAATCACAAAGCCTTACATACATGTTCTGTTGCACAAAGAAAATCAAAACTACTTGCCTCTTGCACTTAGCTACTTACATCCCTTTCACTAAACTACTTCTACCTTACAATATTTTCTTATTTATACTTTTACATTCGCTTACAAAAAGGCCTAATCATGGGTAAACCCATGGGACAACACCCCATAAACCCTAATACAAAAACCCTAATGAACCCCTTGCTGGGTCCACAAAAAAAGTGAGATCCTGCGATCTCAGCTCTAGTTGGGCGCTCTATCTTCAACCAGCCTATCGAAGTCCAAAAAAGTGGTAAAATCTGACCAATGTTTCCTCAAAACTTGGTCGAGGGCCAACAAGTAGAGTTGGGAAATGATGAGTGTAGTGGCCATATTCTGAACATATGGCACAAGCGAATTTGGTTCACAGTCCTTTACTGCCTGTAGTGGACGTTGTAGTAGTACTAGACGTGCTTGGTGAAATGGTGAGCGATGTGGTTGCTCAAGGGAGTTGGATCACATTGCGTAAATTAGGAAGAGTAGGACATCTATTAGTGGGGTGTCCCTCTCTTTCGCATAATGCACAAGGAGGTTGGACTCGGGGAGGAAGTAGAGCTATGGGCTCTTTCTTCTTCCATCTTCCCCCAATAGTGGCATTGGTGCTGGAAGTTGGGGGTGAGGCTGGTGTGGCCGAAGCTTATACTAGACTCTGCATTGATATTCCCTCTGGATGAGGAGGGATAGATGGTTTTGGAACCATCATGGGTCATTGTAGATACCATACATGGATGAAAAGCACCATGTTAGGAAGGGTAAGCGTTGCGGCTACCTGAAATGATTGAACTCCAGGTGGGGGGTAGAATAAGGGAATTTGAGTAATGAATTGAGGTATTGTCTCCCAAACTGGGATTTTACCCTGGAGGGGGGGGGGGATCAGGGATAAGGGGTATAGTAGGGTTCTCAAGGAATTCCTGAGGCAATATTTCTTCAACTGGTGGACCATCGAAGTGTGGAGGGGCATTAGTGGGAGGGATGGTGTCTTCAGTGTCGGTTCCATTAGAATATATGACACACACTTGTGTTGAGGGGTGTATGAGAGGTGGTGCACCATGGTATGCCCCCAACAAGGATGGGTCTTTGAAAATTCCCGAGCCCATGCCAATGAGCGAATAAGCATCTGAGTTAGTGCGAATAAGAGGAAATATTTTATCGATGTTGATGGAGTGGTTAGGCTCATAATGTGTAATTTGGTCGATGGTGACGATTTTCCCATTGTGGGGGAACATCATCGTTCGAAACACAAAAGATTCTACTGCCTTCATAGCGTACATGTAGCTACATACAAACAAGATATTGTAATCGAGTGGGGTGTCGATAAATTAAATGTCAACGAGGATGGTTTTATCCCCAAGTTCGACATGGACATTTTGGAAGAGCCATTCAGGGGAGGATGGTTGACCATCATAGGATCTAAAGGTGATGATGGATGGTACTAGCTCAGAGGATACAAGTTTCTTCCATACAGTTTTGGACATGATGCATGTGGATGCACCTTCATCGATGATAAATTGATGAACCGTGATGTTATGAATCTTTACTGGTATCTGGAAAGCTACCAGAGTGGGGAGGCATGGTTCTCCGCTATCTAGATCAAATGTAATGAGTCTAGTATCAGCTGGGTCGACTCCCCCTAAGGTGTAAAGTAATGATTTTTGTTGCGTTGGACAGGTTTGGAGGACCTCCAATAAAAACAGGCTATAGGAGACTGTGCCAAGTCATTGACCAGAATGTAATTGTGTGCTTCCCTAGCCTAAGGGTTATTGACGTTCGACCATAATGGAATGCAAGATATACGAATGGTAGGTTCAATAATAGGGCATGGAATCATCAAGGGTTGTCTAGTTATAGCTGGAGCTGCTTTCGAGGTGGTTGTAGTAGATTCAGGGGGCACACTCTATTGACGACCACGCATTTGCAGAAGAATATCTTCTTCTCTAGCAAGGAGGATATTGTGATCCGCTAGATTTCCAGGGTGGATGGGCCTTGGGTTTTGATACTACGCCATTTGTGGTGGGGTAGGGTGTACCTCCTATTGGGTATTCATCACAAATTGGTGTGGAATGGATTTTTGTAGTGTGGTCGGGGGTGGTTGTTGTAAGTAATGTTGTGGGGCCTGCTAAGGGGTAGGCGATGTTGGACGACGCAACACGTTCATGGATTCTTTCATTTGTTTGAAGTCCAAAATTTGGGGGAAATGGTGAGTATAATGTCTGTACTCACTGAAAAGAGTGCAAGGGAAGTTCATCCTGAGGTTGTTGTTGTTGTTCTTCCATTGGCGTTTGTTGTTATTGTCCCCTTGGGGGCTCTGGTTACCTTGATTCTGGTTGCCCCCAACAGGTTGGTTTTGTTGGGGGTTGTTTCCGCCTGGTCCCGAGTTATTATTGTTTGGGTTTTTCCCTTTCTTCTTGTCATTATTCTACTGATAGGTTGGATTTTCTGTATTCAACTATTCAAAAGTATGCATCTTTTGAATGGGAGAGGTCTGAACAAATTTAATGCCATCATGGGGTTGTCCATGTGGAGGAGCCATGGTCTGTGGGGGACTAGGAAATGGAAAGTACAGATGGTTTTGTGGCAATGATCCATAGGGTGCATAGGAAGGTGAAGTGCTTTCACTAGTGCCTAGGTTATATACTAAGGTAGAAGGGGAACCTGAACTTGGTTGAGAGTTCAGACACATCATGGGTGTCGACGAGGGTCTACTCATGGGTGGGGGGGG
>JZKD02S1837590.1:68522-79229 GCA_000966675.3 Picea glauca
ACTGTGTATCAACTCTAAGATCCCCTTTGCTCTTGTAGCACCAGATGGGAATCTTACTCGATTTTGTTTACCATATATGAAATGTTCACAGAAATCAAAATCCAGAGTGAAATTATACATACCTTCAATCATGCCTTTACCGTGTAGTGTTCAAAGGCCCTTTTCTCCAATATGCCCTAGTCTTTGATGCCACAACATGGTCTTCTTTTCAGGGACGGTATTGGTCTTGTCTTCTTTATTTGTCTACTCAAGGACAACATAACTGTTACACCCATTAGTATAAGTGCTGACCAACAACTTGTACAGAGTTCCACACTGAACTCCTCTCATCAACACCATTTCTCCTCATACCATCTTGCAAGTGTTCTTTCCAAATACAATATCCACTCCTGCATCATCCAACTTGCTTACAGATATTAGGCTCTTGACAAGTTTTGGAATGTGCAGAACCCCAGGGAGAGTTCTAATCCTTCCATGTTTTAGCAACAACTTAACCCTTCCACATCCCATGATTTTGGCTATTGATTCATATCCTAGGAATACATCACCACCATCGTATTTTTCATATTCAGAGAACCACTCCCTGTGAGGAGTCGTATGGTATGACACACCTAAGTCAATCAACCATACATACAGTCTTCGTGTGTACCTGTAGATGCCAGGTAAACATCACCTCCTTCTTCAGTGGAGGTTTTCGCCTCTATGGAAGAGGTACTATCATATCCCTTTGGTTTTTCAACCTTCTTAGACTTGCAATATTTATTATAATTCCCTGTTTTACCACACTTCCAACATTTCCTCAAAGATTTTCCTGGACACTTAGATCTACCTGTAGATTTAGATCTCCCCCCTGAAGGCTTACTAGGATTCCTGTCTTGGGTATGACCTCTTACAAATAAAGAATTTGTGATATGACTATCCATGCTTTTTCGCCTCATCTCTTCAGATAACAAGGATGAAACTACATCCTCATACTTCAATGTAGATTGAGTGGTACTACCAATTTCTACAACCATATTATCCCAAGAGTCTGGCAAAGAACATAAAAAAGTAATACACTTATCTTCTTTTGCAATCGTAATATTAACAGAGACAAGTTGACTTACTAGAGTATTAAAGGCATTTAGATGTTTTGTCACAAAATCTCCATCTTCCATCCTAAGATGATACAACTTATTTCGAAGAAAAAATTGTTTACCAGGGACTTTGATTGATACAAATTCCCCAACTTATCCCATAGTTCCTTGGCTGTAGATTCTCCCGAGACATTCAACAAAACCGAATCTTCTAGGTAGAGTCGAATATTACTCCTTGCTCTTCTATCCAACTTCTCCCAATATTCCTTCAACATACCAATAGGTGGTGTACTAGTAGTTTGTGTACTAGTAGGTTGTGTACCAGTAGCCTGTGTGCTAGTAGACGGTGTACCAGTAGGCTGTGTACCAGGATCCACAATGATCCATTTTTCTTTGTCTACAAGAAGGTCCTCCATCTGGATCTTCCATAGCTTAAAGTTTTTACCATTGAACTTATCTATCTCGATTATAGATGAGATCACCATTCCTCTTTATATACTCGAATTTTCACTACAAAATCTCCCACTAAACCTAGGTTGATCACAGACCCAAGATAAACTTGAGTTATCAAGACCGAGCCAAACCCTCAACAACAAAGGCATCCCTCTGAAGCCAAAAACGAGCTCTCACACCACATGTAAGTTTTAAACCTATGAAGTACAACAATGCATATAGATTCTTAAGAAAAACAAAAATTAATCAATGGCTCATTCACATAGTACACAGATATTTATACCAGAAACCCTCAACTGAGTAAAACCTTTCTTATATTCATTATATCGAATTTCACCATTCACCATACAATATATACATTGTTTTTAGGTATTCCTTAGATATCAAAACCCTAATCCCTTAATCCGAGATTAATTTAGAAAACCTCTAAAAATAGCAAAAACCGCCCAAAAAGAACCCCGTCATCCCGGGCTACCACCTGTTGCCAAATGCTGTGCGTAACCAGGGGGGGCATACTTGGCCCCCCCTGGGACCCCCCTAGGAAGCGCCTGATGCACACAACACAAATATCACTACTAGAGGGATCGTCAGACGCAGTTGTCGAACCTGACGCGCCCCCACACACACATGCAAAGAATATAACATATACCCAACACTGCCTGATAGGCTTGCAATTGTCCTCTATATAAATATGATGAATAAATGTATTAGGGAGGATTCCACACAGATCAATGTATTCACATGAAAATGCACCAAAATGTTGATGTAGCTTCTTGATTAATTTCTCTTTTTGAAATTCTTCAAGTTTATAATTAATATTTAGAGTTTTTCCTTGATAATTTCAACATCTACATTATTTGATTCTGATATTGATTTGACATAACACATTGAACCTGAAATTGTTGATAAAGTATCCATAGTACAATTTTCTTGAAAATATTTGTCCAAGATATGCTTATGATCAAAATTATGTTCCCGTCCATGATATTGAGTAAAATTAGAATTATTAATAAAATTAATGATTTGATTTTCCTTGATATTATTCTTCATATTCATAACTTGGTCAATAGTTAAAATAGGTTGTACTACTTCCTCATCATTATTTGTATATTGAAAACATTGTGTAAATTTTGATTTAGTTAAAGCTTTAGTAGGTTGATATAAATTGAATTTCTTAACTGAATCCCCATGTGCAATTGTCATGTCCCCTGATCTACAATTGATAAATGCATCAAATGTAGCTAACCAAGGCCTCCCTAAGATTAATGGCTTCCCACCCAAGTTATATTTCGGTTGTAAATTCATGAAATATAGGGTACTCCCATGAACTTAAGGAGACTATTATATCCTTTAATACACCTTATGGTTTTATTGTTGTTCTATCAACTAATTATAAAATTGTGGGCGTATTATGGAGATTAGACAATTGTAATTCATCCATTGTACCTTTTTTCATTACATTTATTGTTGCTCCTATATCTATTAATGTGTTTTCTATTGCAACATTATTGATATGAATTTTTATAATGGGGCTACTAGGATTAATATATTTTTGCATATAATTTTTTCTCAACATAAGGTCTTTTAGTTTACCAATAACTTGTATTGTTTGTGGGTCTTTCTTTCTCCTTCTTGTTTTCTTTATACACAATTCCCTTATTGTCTTAGCATAAATTGGAATGCCTTTGATTGCTTGCAATAATGGAATTTGATACATTCTTTAACTAATCTAATAAATCATATTCGTATTGAGTGATTTTGTTTTCTAATGCCAACCTTTCTGGGAAAGATGGAGTGTTAGATTGTTGTGATTGATTTATTACAGATGAAGACTTTGAGTTATTTCATTAGAATTATCATTATTTTTTGTTTTATTAGGAGTTTCCTCCTCTATTGGTTCTTCAATAATAATAGGAACATCTTCTAATACACCTTCTGGTTTCATTGTTGATCTATTATCTAATTTTAAAACTATGGGTGTATTACGAAGATTAGACAATTTTAATTCATCCACAATACCTTTTATCATTAAATTTATTGCTTCTCCTAGATCTATTAATGTTTTTTCTACTGTAATATTATTGATATGATTTTTTACAATGGGGCTACCGGGATCGACATATTTTTGCATATAAATTTTACTTGACATAAGGTCTATGAGTTTACCAATAACTTGCACTGTTTGTGAGTCTTTCTTTTTCCTTCTTGTTTTGTTTATACACAATTCCATTACTATCTCAACATAAATTGGAATGTCTTTGATTGCTTGCAATAATGGAATTATAATACAAACATTCTTTAACTCATCTAATAAATCATATCCAAATTGAATGATTTTCTTTTATAATGCCAACCTTTCTGGGGAAGATGGAGTACTAGATTGTTGTGCCTGATTTATTACATATGAAGAAGTTTGAGTTATTGCATTAAGAATGTCATTGTTGTTTGTTTGATTAAGATTTTTCTCCTTTATTGATTCTTCAATAATGATAGGAACATCTTGATGAAGTACTTTTCCTAATCTAATATGAATATCATTTAAACCAAGAGAAGTAATCATATCAATGGGAAAATTTTGTAGCTCAACATTGTAAGTGGGTTGAGATACTTTAATATTGGGGTTAGAAACAAGTTGTGTAGGTAGTTGGGTCAGTCTTGGAGGTTGATTTGATGGTAATTTAAGTTTTTGAGGTTGTGGTGGTTGATTTGATGGTAATTTAAGTTAGGATGGGTAGAAGAGAGTTGGGTACTTGGATTGGTGTGGGTGTTGGGAAGCATGTGAGAGATTGAGTGTTGACTAGTTTGGGAAGCCGAGTAACACTATGGAAATATCCTTGTGGATTCATATCCCTGGCTCAAGGGTGACATTTCTATTGAGACATTGAAACAAAAATCTCTATGGTTAGGTGGAATGTCCATTGTCTATAGCTAGTCGATGGTTTATTTTATTAAAGATCAGTTATCTTTGTTAAAGTATTATTTATTCCACTGTGTATGTATTTATCGTCGAATTCAATATTTAGAGTATGCGTGCTTGCTGGTTATTGTTGTGCATGTCATATGCTTCATTTATTTTATGTTTAGGATCAATATTGATTAATGCATGTGAACCTTTCATGCATCCTTGTTATTTAAAGTTTAAGAAAGGTTCAAATTGGTCCAGAGAAAGGACTAGAAGTTAGCATACCCGACCTGTGGGTGGTTGGGTACGTTATAGATTGGTATCAGAACTACAGGTTGATACACTGGGCCAGATATTTTATATAATATATCATGGTTGATATCGAGTTAGGACCTTGAAATCGTGAAGCTCAAGAGGAATGGTGTTGTATAGATCCCTTAGAAGCCAGAGTGTCAAAGATCATTAGTAAGGGGTTGAAGGATAGTGACCATCCCTTTCAAATTCAGGAACGATTTCCACCATGGGATCAAGTTAGATTTGGACCATTGGATCTGCTCGGTAGAAGTTAGATCCTTCACATTCATCAGATCTAGAGAAGGTGTAGGGTCATTAAGCATTATAGTCCTTCGGACTTCGTGGCTTCAGAAAATGTCAAGTCTTCATGAAATGGGAGGTAAAAGGCCGAAATCTCCGAAGTCCAAGAGTGAATCTATGTTGTAGATCACTAAGAGGAGTACCTAACCATTGGATTTTTTCAAGGACAGATCTGGGCCATTGGATCAAGCAAAGATCAGGAGGTGAAGCATAATGGAGAAGATTAGACTCCAGCTGTCTGATCTGCATGCGAGTGAGTGTGAGACGTAGATCTCACAGAATTTTAGAGGTTTGACACTCCAAGAGAAGTGAATCCTTAATATTCCAGGAAGAAAATCTACTGAAGTCCCAAACTCTGGAGTAAATCTGGAATGTCCATTGTCTGGGACACGTGTCTGTAGATTATCAAAGATTCAACATTCGAGAGTTTTGATCCTTGTGTTGCTTGGAGAATATTTCTCCAAAGTCTCGAAGTTTGGAACCAATCCGGACCATTCATATTCGGGGACATGTGTTCGAAGATTAGAAATGGTTCATAATTTTGGCATTCAATAGTCCGGGGGTGGGATGGTTTTCAACAATGAAATCTGCCGAAGTTCTGAAGCTTCAGGAAGTGACTTTTTGAAAGTTTGAAATTCAGAAGAAACGTTGTGTTGAGATAAGAAATCCTTTGAATCCTAGATCTATGAAGTGTCGAAGTACAGATTGTGACATGGACCTCCCCTAGGCATGTCACATGTCATTCAATTTTGTACTTTTGACAGGCCCTGTTGTACCAATAGCGATCCGAATCTTGTCACTTGATGGTGGGGCCATGCGTCACCACCTTAATTGATGACAACTATACTAAGTGGCTCCCAGAAGGTTCAAGAGTTTGGAAGTTTGATGTTCAGAGGAAATGTAGGAAGAAGTTGAAAAATCCTTTGAAGCCTGAAGCTCTGGAGTGTTAGAGTGACATGACATGATGACATCACCAAGAGTGACATGGACTAGTTCTCTAGTTCAACATTCAGGAGAATTTTCGAGTTTTTCTGTGAAGTTCTCCGAAGTCCGAATCTCCAGAGCATAGAAGTGTTAAATCCCCAGAGAGAGAAAGATTGGAAGTTCATCGATTTGGCATTCAAAATAAATAAGGTATTATGGTGTGAAATCCTCTGAATCCCGAAGTTACAAAGTGTTGAAGCACAGTTTGTGATGTGCCATAATGAGGTCCCCTAGGGTGATGTGGACCTACTCTAAGCATGCCACGTGTTATCTGATTTCATACCTTTGACATGTATTATGTACCAATTGCGACCCGACACTTGTCACTCGTCGGTGGGGCCAAAATTCACCACTTGATTTAATAAGAGAAAAGTCATGGAGACCACTGAGTTCAAAAATAAAACGTTTAGAGGAAATATGGGAGGAATTTGAAAAATCCTACGAAGCCTGAAGCTCCGGAGCGTCGGAGTTCTAAAACCTCGAAGGATCGCTTGTTCTTTACTTCTCTAGTTCAACATTCGAGAAATATGAAGTGTGATGAAGGTGAAAACATTGAAGCTCAAACACTTAGAGCCTCGATGTCCCTAAGCTCTGGATAAGCGCCTCCTACTATGCGCTTGGTCACGACCCTTGGTCCTATGAGACTTCGGTTGAAGTAAAAGGGGGATAGTGGTTGAATTGTTGTTTTCAAAGACAAAAAAGCACTAAGACCATGGTTTCAAGTTGTGGTCACTTGGGGAAGGGGTTCAAAGGAAGTTCATGTGAATAATTGAATCTTGTATCAACCTAAGGATAACATGGAAGTGCTATATGATGTAGAATTATATATATATATCGACCTAAGGATAACATGGAAGTGCTATATGATGTAGAATTATATATATATATATTTATATATATATATATAAGAACCTGTAACATTGTTTGGAAAATTTTGTTCGTCATATGATTAACTCTGACAAAATGGTCACTTGCACATTTTGCAGAATTAAGTGGTTTAAACATATAATCTCAGAATGAAGATTCAAGAAATGGAAGAAGGTGAGGGAGCTCTAGCCATTATAAAGAGGCCGAAGGTCAAAATATCAGAGTTGGTAATGCAGAGACAAAATCCAATGAAAACAAGGCCAGAGGGGAGGAAGAAACATTGATAGAAACTGTGAGAAGCCTAAAAATAGAAGTGCAGATCTACAAGGAAGACAATGAGAGGATAATGAGAGAGAAAAGTTAGATAAATTCCTGAGTGTTGCAGAGCTTAAATCAATTGTAGAGACAAACAAAGAATGGCTCAAAGCAAGAGGAGGAAGGTAGGTATCATGAAAGAAGAGATAACCACATGAAGGCTAGTTATTCAAGAAGTGCTAGAAGAACTCATAGACACCACTCACCTCCTTACTCAACAAGAAGGTATTATGCATATGAATATGCCATAAGTAGTCCAAAGGTGTCTCAGGCACCAAAGAAGAAGGCATGAATTGGACAGTTTGGAAGGAGAGTTGTGGGAGATTAGGTCACCATCCTTTGATGGTGAAAGGAAAGATAAGATGAAGCTAAAGTATGGTTTCTTGGACTCATGAGATATTTCCAATTTCATAACTATTCATCAAACCTAGAATCCAGAATTTCCACCTACCATTTACACGAGAAACATGTTATGTGGTGGGATCAACTGAAGTAAGTTGAACATATTAATGAGAATAGGATCACTTGGAAGTGATTCAAGAATTATTTTCAGAAGGAGTACCTATCAGAGCAATTCTATGGAAAGCAAATGAAGGAGTTCTTTGAACTTATGCTGGGAAGCATGACCATGGCAGCGTACAAGAAGAAGTTCTTGGGGTTTTTAAAGTATGTGGTGTTTATAAATGGCGAGAAGGTGAAAATAAAAAGGTTTTTGAGTGGGCTTCCATCCTTTTATAAACAAAATATTTAGAATGATGAACCCATGACCTTGACTGAGACCACCAGGAAGGACAAATACCTGTATGAACACGGACAGGGTAGAGAATATTTGCAGAAGTCTTGGAAGGATAAGAATAAGGAGAAGTCTGATCAGAGGAGGAAGGGATTCAAACCTACTTTCAATAGAAATTATCCTAATAAAAATCATCAAGCTTAGTATTCCAAGGATGAATCCAAGAAAGAAGACTCCCTGGGAAAAAGGGGAAGACCACCAATCCAATGTTTGGGATGCAAAGAATATCACCTGTACAATCCCACATAGAAAGGATAGAGTGAATATTGTGCACAACATCCAAGAGGTTACAACAGTCGAAGAGATGGGAATAATTTATGCATCCTTAGATGATCAACAAGCAGAATATCGATCCAACATGATCGAGGTGGAAGGTAAGATCACAAATCATCCTATTTCTATTTTAATTGATTCAGGAGCAATTCATTGTTACATTGATCCTAAAATAGTGGATAGATTACATTTGGAGAAAAGTAAGCTTGGGAAATCAAGTTTGGTTAAGCTAGCCACTAGAACGAAAAGGAGAATCCATGATATGGCCAGAGGTTGTTCCATAAGTCTTAATGGTATGAATACTAGTGCCGATCTAAATATCATACCATCGAGGACTTATGATATTCTAATTGGAATGGATTGGTTGGACAATCACTATGATGTCCTAGATTGTCATAGCAAGACATTTACATGCCTTGATGGAGATGGAAAACAAAGCATTCTGAAAGGATTTCCAAGATACATCTCTATAAGGGAGATTTTAGCCTTACAATTGAAGAGATGTTTCAAAAAAGGATGTCAATTGTATGTAGCCCATGTGGAGGACCCAAAAAAGACAAAGGGGCCAAGCCTTGAATATTTCTTGGTACTAAAATAATTTGAAGATGTATTCCAAGAAATACCAGGGTTTCCACCAAAAAGGGAGATATATTTATCTATTGATTTAGTGCTAGGAGTTGCCCCGGTATCAAAAAAACCTTACAGAATGAGTACCCCGGAATTAAAAGAACTATAAATGTAGTTGGAAGAATTGTTGAAGAAATGGTACGTACGCTCAAGTGTTTCACCTTGGGGAGCACCAATACTCTTTTTCAAAAATAAGGATGGAACTTTCAGGCTGTGTATTGACTTTCGATAGCTGAATAAATCCGCTATAAAGAACAAGTATCCTCTACCCATAATTAATTAGCTCTTTGATCATCTAAGAGGAGCAAAGATATTTTCAAATATAGACTTGAGATCAATATACCATCAGGTAAGAATCAAGGAAGAAGACATCCATAAGACAACCTTTAGAGCCATGTATGGGAATTATGAATTCATAGTGGTGCCATTTGAATTGACCAATGCACCAATTGTCTTTATGTTTTTAATGAATGGAATATTCAAAAATTATTTGGATAAGTTTTTCATAACATTCCTGAATGACATACTTGTCTATTCTAAGTCTAAACCAGAGCATGGGAATCACCTAAGACTGGTATTGTGAGTTTTGAGAGAACGTCAGTTGTATTCCAAGATGATTAAGTGTTCTTTTTACCAAGAACAGATCCATTACTTGGGACACATTATTTCAGAACAAGGCATAACAGTGGATCCATAGAAGATTGAATCCATTAGAAGATGGCCAACACCTAGGAATTTTTTAGAAGTCATATCTTTTATGGGGTTAGATGGTTACTACAAAATATTCATAGTAGGGTTCTCTAAGATTTCTCATCCCATCACTTCTTTGTAAAAGAAGGGAATTAAATTTGAATGGGCATTCGAATTTGAAGACAAATTTAATTTGTTGAAGGAATTACTTACTAGTGCACCTCTTTTAAACATTGCTAACCCAAATGAAAGTTTTTTGGTATATACAGATGCATGTAAGGATGTACTTGGTTGAGTCCTCACTCAAAATGGAGATGTCATTGGTTATGAGTCCATAAATCTTAAGGAACATGAGAGGAACTATGGCACACATGACTTGGAGCTTGCTTCCATTGTTCACACATTGAATATGTGGAGGCATTATCTCATGGGAAAGAGATTTGAATTAAGAACATACCACAGTGGTCTGAAGTATATTTTTGAACAACCAACTTTGAATTCCATGAAAACAAGATGTATGGAAATTTTAAGTGAATATGACTTTGATATCAAGCATATCAAAGGAAAAGAAAATAAAGTTGTTGATGCACTTAGAAAAAGAGTACATCTCATGCATGCTACAACTATTAGTATGTATCAGTCAGACATGAATAATATAATTTTAGATGTAGTTGTTATAGATCAACATTTGTAACATCCCGCTCTGGTGCACTGAGAAAACTTATTCTTTGAGGACACTTGCTCGCAAGTGATCCAGACTTATATGATGTTAAAACATTTATCCTTGATTATGATGCGTTATGATAGATGACATGATGTTTTACTCCTTGACGTAGACAGGTGATTTTGACTCAGTTTTATTGAGTGTGCAAGGTTTTTGGACCTTGAGGATGCAGAGGCATTGGTGGAACCCCCTTGGACTCCGGATTGAGTCAGGGAGTGTGCTATTGGGTTGATTTATGTACTGTGATATTTCATTGATTTGATGATATGATGTTGACATGTTCTGACATGATTTTTGGATGATGCAGGTTGACGATAGCTTGCCGACTGGACTCACATATGGATTAAAGGGGCCACACACATGATTTCCAGAGAGGTTGAGGGAGAGGTGTGGACAACAACCCTGCCAC
>JZKD02S1837590.1:79239-89267 GCA_000966675.3 Picea glauca
CGCCATCTTAATGGTGCCCTGGTAACTGTTGTTGTAAGCAAACTCTACTAGAGGCAAGAATTCCTCCCAATGCTTTTGTTGGTCCATAACGTACATGTGCAACATGTCTTCCAAGGTTTGGTTTGTTCGTTCTGTCTGTCCGTCCGTCTCTGGGTGATACGCAGTACTAAAGTTAAGTTGCGTCCCCAAAGCCTCTTGGAAACTCGTCCAAAATCGTCCAGTAAACACCAATCCTCGATCGGATATAATCTTCTTAGGTACACCATGCAGCCTCACAATCTCACTGATGAAAACTCTCACTATGTCAGGTGCCCGATACGACGTACGCACAGGAATAAAGTGAGCACTCTTCGTCAGACTATCTACTACTACAAAAATCGAGTCGTGTCTCCTTGCCGTTAGTGGAAATCCAACAATAAAATCCATCGAAATAACTTCCCATTTCAATTCCGGAATGGCATGTGGTTGAAGTAATCCTGTCGGGTGTCTATGTTCAGCCTTTACCTGCTGACACTCTAGACATCTAGCCACAAAGTTGACTATGTCAGCCTTCATCCCTTCCAAAAGAATAAGGGTTTAAGGTATGCCCTCATCTTTGTGACTCCTGGCTGAGCCATGTAAACTGCTCTATGAGCCTCGCTCAGGATCAACATCCTCAACTCGTCGTTTGGCGGTACATAAATCCGACCTCTAAACCTCAATAACCCATCGCTATCAAAAAAAAATCCCTCATATCATGGTACCATCATTGTGTTTTGTTCGATAAAATCCTCGACTTCTTTGTACCAATCATCGTCACGCTGTAAAGTGAGAATCTTCTCACGTAGATTCGTCTAAAGAGGTAACACCGAAAAGATGTGTGGCCTCCGACTCAAAGCATCCGCCACTCGGTTCACTGTTCCCTTTATGTAATTAATCTCGAAGTCGTACTCGCTAAGCAATTCCGACCAATGTCGTTGTTGCACGTTCAGGTCGCTTTGCGTAAAAATGTGTTGTAGTCCACAATGATCAGTCCTTAATTCAAATTTTCATCCAACAAGGTAGTGTCTCCAAACCTTCAAGGCATATACGATGGCTAATAGCTCCAAATCGTGCGTCGCGTAGTTCTCCTCATGCCTTCTCATTTTCCTCGAAATGTAAGCAATCACTCGTCTGTCTTGCATCAAGACTCCGCCTAAACCTTCCTTGGATGCGTCAGTGCATATCAAGAAGTTTGCGTCCATGTCAGAGACTTTTAGTATCGACGTTGTGGTCAACAACTCTTTAAGCCTTCGAAATGCTTCTCCGCATTTCTCGGTCCAGACAAACTTCTTGTTTTTCTTCTGCAATTCTGTGATCGGATTTGCTATCTTTGAAAATCCCTCGACAAACCGTCAATAGTATCCTGCTAAACCCATAAAAATATGCACTTTTGTGACATTCGTCAGCGCTGGCCATTCCATAATAGCCTCAACCTTGGCTGGATCCACGGAAATACCTTTGCCGGAGATGACATGCCCTAAGTAGTGAATCCTCGATTGATAAAAAGAGCATTTGGACAGCTTCCCATACAGTTTGTGCTCTCGTAAACACTGTAGTACCAAGCGCAAGTGCTCATCATGCTCCTCCATCGTTCGAGAGTAGATCAAAATATCGTCAATGAATACTTGGACGAACTTGTCCAAGTACTCGCGGAACACCCCGTTCATCAAACTCATGAATACCCCTGAGGCGTTTGTCAGTCCAAACGGTAAAACAGTAAACTCGTAATGTCCAAATCTCATCTTAAAGGTGGTCTTAGGGACGTCATCCTCTTTGATCCGTAACTGGTGATACCCTGATCGCAAATCGATCTTGGAGAACACCGTCGCACCCTTCATTTGATAGAACAGGTCATCAATTCTTGGTAAGGGATATTGATTCTTGATCGTAGCCTTGTTCAGTTGATGGTAGTCAATGCAAAGCCTCCACGATCCATCCTTCTTTCGAATGAAAATAACTGGTGCACCCCACGGTGACACACTAGGGCGTATCAGTCCCAGGTCCAACAACTCCTTCAGTTGAATTTTCATCTCTTTCAACTATGGGGTCGACATCTGATAAGGTGTTCTTGCTATCGGTTCAGTCCCCGGTTTCAGGTCTATGGTAAACTCTAGTTCCCTTTCCGGCGGCATCCTAGGCAACTCCTCTGGAAATACGTCCGCAAACTCCTTCACCACCGGAAGGTGTTCTAGACCTTCCGCTACTCCCTTCTCGTTTAGCGCAAGGATCGCATAAAGTTTGCACCCCTTACTCATACTCTTATGTAACTGTAAGGAAGAGACGAACCGCAGGGAAACTCCCTGGTTCCATCCTACAATCACACGTCTCTATCCTTCATCATCAACCAAGCTCAACCGTTTCATCTTACAGTTGAGTATCGCCTCATGCGATTCCAACCAATCCATACCGATCACGACGTCATAAGATCCTAAGATCGTGATGTACAAGTTAACCCTCGTGACAAACTCTCCCAGGTTAAGGGCACAGCCCGTAACCTTTCCTCCAACCTTCTATTTGGCTCCCAAAGCCATTTCCACAAAGCTAAACTCATCCTGTTCAACTGCCTTTACCTTAATCCTTTTTAGCACTACACCAGAAATGAAACTCTCAATAGCACCTGGGTCTATCAAAATACTAAGGGTCTGGTCAGAGACAGTACCTGTCATCTCAAGCACAGTCGACTGGTGCTCTACCTGGCGATTATTCACTGCCACATGAATCTGATGGGCCTTGCCCATATCTCCCACGGTAGCGGGTCCGGCTAATCCGGACACTCTGGTCCTCTCCACAGGACAGTCGCGCTAGTAGTGTGGCTCCCCACACGTCCAACACCCCTTCTTCGACCCAGTAGTCCTGGTGCCTGAAGTAGAAGATGATGGCCCAACGACCTGGAATCCAAGTTTGTTCTGCTAAACAGGCCTAAACTATTGTTGTTGATGTTGTGGTCCCCGATAAGGTGCCCACTGCTGAGGTGGCGGTTGTCTGAGTGTAGTGAAAGTGGATCCTCTCTGGAAGCCATGATATCTCGACGTATGCCTCGCTAGTGTCTGATGTTGTGGTGTACCAGATGACCCCTGCCCTGCGAGTCTCGCTGGAGTCCTGGTCTGACCCCCACTGATAAGCTCCTCCTCTTCTATGAGGGCCTTTTGGACAGCGTCGTGTAAGGTTTGAGGCATCAAGATCCTAACCTTTGCACGCAGGCTTTCGTTAAGGCCAAACATGAACCGGTTGACCTTGAGTTTCTCTGTGTTAAGGTGTGGAGCATACCGGAGCAGCTCCATGAAACATGCCTCGTACTCGGGCAGCGTACGACCTCCCTGTCATAATGCGTTGAACTCATTGAGCTGGCGCTCAATGAATTCCTCTGAAAGGTACCTCTCTCGAAACCGTTCCTCGAACAGTTCCCATGACACGTCTTCAACGGCCATGTTCAGCTATGGCAGGAGCGTCTTCCACCATAGAAGAGCGCTCCCCTTTAGTTGAAAGACTTCCATGTGGACCTTCATGTTGGAGGTATAATCGCGAAGTGAGAAGCACATCGCCATATTCTCCAGCCATGCCTCTGCGGCTGCGCCGTCCGGGGCACCAAAGAACTCAAGAAATTTAACCTTCTCAAGTTCACGGTGAATGCTACCTGTAACGGCCGGTGCATGTGGTGGAACCTCAGCAGGTGTTGGTGCCCTGGCCTCGTCTCTGTCCAATCGGCTGATCAGTGCCTTGGACATGCACTGAAAAGATCTCATCATCCCGACAACATCGCCAACTGCTATGTGCTCCTATCCGAGAACCTGCTTGCCTCCTTGGGGGTTAGACCCCTCAGGCATGGATGCTACTGGAGGCGTCACGCCTCCTCCCCTAGCACCCCTACGTCTTCCTCCGCGACGTCCTCTAACCATGATTACCTGCACGCACACAATCAACTCGACTAGCAACAGTATAATAAAATCAAATCTTGACAACGAAAGTCGTAGCGTATCCCAAGTCGCGGGTCGAACCCACTCTGATACCATATGTAATGTCCCTCCTCGTTACGACAACAACTATGATAATAGGTGCAAATTTTTATTTTTTTATTTTTTTTAAAGTGTGTGCGCGTGTAGAAAGGAAACAGACACACTTGACTCTACGTCACCACCCGACGACTAACAAGACGCAACCACGATGATCACAACGAGAAGACACAAGGCACTCAACAAGTAACTGCAAGCATTAACGATCATAGATATAAGGCGCACAAAAAGTAACTGCAAGGATTAACGACCATATCCATAAGGCGCACAACACAAACACTTAATGACATACTAGGTTATGCACAGTACAAACACAGAAGGAAGAATCCATAGTAGTAGATTTTACTATTTCTGCACAGGAAAGCAGGGCATTTAATCTTAGTTCTCTGCTCCGGAGAGAAAGAAGGTCAGATAGGCTCCTGGCCGACTGCTCAGGCAGAAACTAGTAATCTCCATCAGGTGTGTCGCAAGAGTGGAAACCCTGCCTTTAAAGGGCCTGAGACTCTTGATACGGCACAGGATTCTTTACACAAAAATGATCACACACACAGACTTATATACTAGGCTACATGGAGGTGTCTACATCCCACCCGACTCACACCAGAGCAAACTGACTAACCAATCAACCCCCATCTAGGATGATCGTTGCACGATGAAGTTCTATAAATCAACACACATTATATGAATTCCACCGTGCAAGGGAACCTGATTTCGAATTCCATCAAGACACGACATAAGTGCCAGCGAAATGAAAAAAAAATTATTTAACTCAAGAAGCAAGGGTAGGCATCTACTTTACTTCTAGGTGTCGAATTAAACATTCATTGGTTCTACTATAGATAACATTTCTAGATGAAGTGACGAGGCACATGTCTNAACACCCCTTTCATCAAACTCATGAATATCCCTGGGGAATTTGTCAGTCCAAACGGTAAAACAGTAAACTCGTAATGTCCAAATCTCGTCTTAAAGGCGGTCTTAGGGATGTCATCCTCTTTGATCTGTAACTGGTGATACCCTGATCGCAAATCGATCTTGGAGAACACTGTCGCACCCTTCATTTGATCTAACATGTCATCAATTCTTGGTAAGGGATATTGATTCTTGATCGTAGCCTTGTTCAGTTGATGGTAGTCAATGCAAATCTTCCACGATCTGTCCTTCTTTCGTATGAAAATAACTGGTTCACCCCACAGTGACACACTAGGGCATATCAGTCCTAGGTCCAACAACTCCTTCAGTTGCATTTTCATCTCTTGCAACTCTGGGGTTGACATCCGATAAGGCGTTCTTGCTATCGGTTCGGTCCCCGGTTTCAGGTCTATGGTAAACTCCAGTTCCCTTTCCGGCGGCATCCTAGGCAACTCCTCTGGAAATACGTCCGCAAACTCCTTCACCACCGGAAGGTGTTCTAGACCTTCCTCTACTCCCTTCTCGTTTAGCACGAGGATCGCATAAAGTTTTCACCCCTTGCGCATAATCTTCCATAACTATAAGGAAGAGACGAACCACAGGGAAACTCCCTGGTTTCGTCCTACAATCACACGTCACTGTCCTTCATCATTAACCAAGCTCAATCGTTTCATCTTACAGTTGAGTATCGCCTCATGCGATTCCAACCAATCCATACCGATCACGACGTCATAAGATCCTAAGATCGTGACGTACAAGTTGACCCTCATGTCAAACTCTCCTAGGTTAAGGGCACAGCCCGTAACCTTTCCTCCAACCTTTTGTTTGGCTCCCGAAGCCATTTCCACGAAGCTAAACTCATCCTGTTCAACTACCTTTACCTTAATCCTTTTTAGCGCTGCACCAGAAATGAAACTCTCAGTAGCACCTGGGTCTATCAAAATACTAAGGGTCTGGTCAGTGATAGTACTTGTTGTCTCAAGCACAGTCGACCGGTGCTCTACCTGGCGATTATTCACGCCACATGAATCCGATGGGCCTTGCCCATATCTCCCACGGTAGCGGGTCCGGCTGATCCGAATGCTCTGGTCCTCTCCACAGGACATTCGCGCTGGTAGTGTGGCTCCCCACACATCCAACACCCCTTCTTTGGCCCAGTAGTCCTGGTGCCCGAAGTAGAATACGACGGCCCACCGGCCTGGAATCCAGGTTTGTTCTGCTGAACAGGCCTAAACTCTTGTTATTGATGATGTGGTCCCCGATAAGGTGCCCACTTCTGAGGCGGCGGTCGTCTGGGTGTAGTGAAAGTGGATCCTCTCTGGAAGCCATGATATCCTGACGTATGCCTTGCTGGTGTCTAATGCTCCGGTGTACCAGATGAACAATGCCCTGCGGGTCTCGCTGGAGTCCTGGTCTGACCCCCACTGATAAGCTCCTCATCTGCTATGAGGGCCTTTTGGACAGCGTCGTGCAAGGTTTGAGGCATCAAGATCCTAACCTTTGCACGCAGGCTGCCGTTAAGGCCAAACACGAACCGATTGACCTTGAGTTTCTCTGTGTTAAGGTGCGGAGCATACCGGAGCAGCTCCATGAAACATGCCTCGTACTCAGGCACCGTACGACCTCCCTGTCTTAATGCGTTGAACTCATTGAGATGATGCTCAATGAATTCCTCTGAAAGGTACCTCTCTTGAAACTGTTCCTCGAACAGTTCCTATGACACATCTTCAACGGCCATGTTCAGTTGTGGCAGGAGTGTCTTCCACCATAGAAGAGCGATCCCCTTTAGTTGAAAGACCGCCATGTGGACCTTCATGTTAGAGGTATAATCGCGAAGTGTGAAGCACATCGCCATATTCTATAGCCATGCCACGGCGGCTACACCGTCCGGGGCACCAAAGAACTCAGGAAATTTAACCTTCTCGAGTTCACAGTGAATGCTACCTATAACGGTCGGTGCACGTGGCGAAACCTCAGCAGGTGTTGGTGCCCTGGCCTCGTCTCTGTCCAATCGGTTGATCAGTGCCTCGGACATGCGCTGAAAAGATCTCATCATCCCGACAACATCCCCAACTGCTATGTGCTCCTGTCCGAGAACCTGCTCGCCTCCCTGGGGGTTAGACCCCTCAGGCATGGATGCTACTGGAGGCGTCACGCCTCCTCCCCTAGCACCCCGACATCTGCCTCCGCGACGTCCTCTAACCATGATTACCTGCACGTGCACAATCAACTCGACTAGCAACAGTATAATAAAATCAAATCTTGACAACAAAATTTGTAGCATATCCCAATTCGGGGGTCGAACCCGCTCTGATACCATATGTAACGTCCCTCCTTGTTACGACAACAACTCTGATAACAGGTGCAAAATTTTAATTTTTATTTTGTTTTAAAAGTGTGTGCACGCGTGTAGAAAGGAAACGGACACACTTGACTCTACGTCACCACCCGATGACTAACAAGACGCAACCACGATGATCACAATGAGAAGACACAAGGCACTCAACAAGTAACTGCAAGCATTAACAATCATAGATATAAGGCGCACAACAAGTAACTGCAAGCATTAACGACCATAGCCATAAGGTGCACAACACAAACACTTAACGACATACTGGGTTATGCACAGTACGAACACAGAAAGAAGAATCCATAGTAGTAGATTTTACTATTTATGCACAGGAAAGCAGGGCGTTTAATCTTAGTTCTCTGCTCCGAAGAGAGAGAAGGTCAGATAGGCTCCTGGCTGACTGCTCAGGCAGAAACTAGTAATCTATGTCAGGTGTGTCGCAAGAGTGGAAACCCTGCCTTTAAAGGGCCCGAGACTCTTGATACGGCATAGGATTCTTTACACAAAAATGATCACACACACAGACTTATATACTAGGCTACATGGAGGTGTCTACATCTGACCCGACTCACACCAGAG
This sequence comes from Picea glauca, assembly GCA_000966675.3. Taxonomy (NCBI): domain Eukaryota; kingdom Viridiplantae; phylum Streptophyta; class Pinopsida; order Pinales; family Pinaceae; genus Picea; species Picea glauca. Next base: position 87,112 of record JZKD02S1837590.1, read on the forward strand.
AAAACTGACTAACCAATCAACCCCCATCTAGGACGATCGTTGCGCGATGAATTTCTATAAATCAACACACATTATATGAATTCCACCGTGCAAGGGAACCTGATTTCGAATTCCATCAAAACATGACATAAGTGCGAGCGAAATGAAAACAAATTTATTTAACTCAAGAAGCAAGGGTAGGCATCTACTTTACTTCTAGGTGTCGAATTAAACATTCATTGGTTCTACTATAGATAACATTTCTAGATGAAGTGACGAGGCACATGTCTGTCACACCTATCACTGTGCCCAAATAATCTGCTATGACTAATCAATCCACTACGCAAATATAATTTAGCAAGAGAATCATATATGAAGATAAACAAGAAACACGAGAGTATGCTACCACCTCTGAATTGATATAATCTATTCTAATCATGATGAGTGCTTGTAAATCTATTCTAATAAAACACTGACGGACTACAATACGACTACAATACAAGGCAAATACGATTAGAATAATCATAATAATCTTGTAAATACATGGCAATTATGATTAGAATACATGGCAATTAGAATACATGGCAACATGATTAGAATGTAAATCTTGTACATCATGATTTGAATAATCTATTCTAATCATTTTTCTCAAGGCAATTATAAATAAAACACCGACGGACTACAATACATTAACCATCACCACGGCTAATTTAAACTAATTTAACAATGTTGTAATGAATACGACCATGCTAATTTAACCAAGCTAATTTAATTTAATTTAACCATGCTGTAATGAATACACAGTCTTCACATCACATAATGATCATTCTAAATTTAAAGTTTTCATGTAGAGATGAATAACAATTTAGACAACGCCTAGATTAAACGATGTTGAGCTAAAATGATGGAATTAAATTTACACTGACAAGATTACATTAATACTGACAGAATCAAATCAAATCTGGCAGATTTACTTATGACCGAATCCTTGGCAGCATTAGCACGACGCTCTAACCAACTGAGCTAATAGGCCACATGTAAAGTGACTGACCAGATGGATAATTGCACAGCCTGGTCAACTATTTTCATAACCATAAAGGATTCTTTTTAAAGGTAAAACGTTTAAATTTGAGGGCCATCGGACAGCATTCAAGGGTTGGGAGTGGATCGCGGAGGTAACGCACACTGTAATAAAATGCACCCTGAAATAGATAGTTGCCCACTCTCTATTAAAAACGCACACGGTAACCCATAAACATGCACACTGAAATAAAAACGCCCACTGTTATAAAATGCTCATTGTAATAGATGGTTTCCCACTCTGAAATAAAAATGCACACGCTAACACTTAAACACACCCACTGAAATAAAAATGCCCACTGTTATGAAACGCTCACTGTAATAGATGGTTTCCCACTCTGAAATAAAAATGCACATGCTAACACTTAAACACGCCCACTGAAATAAAAACACCCACTGTTATAAAACGCTCACTGTAATACCTAGATGCCCCCTCTGGGATACAACGCGCACTGAAATAAAAACACACCCAGTAATAAAAATGCACACTGTAATAGCTGCCCATGCTAATAGAAGAACGAAATGCCCCAAAACGAATTGCCAGAAATTTACAACGAAATGACGATAATTTACAAAACGAATGACAGCAAATTATAAAACGAAATGACAGCGACTTATAAAAGGAAATGCCCACAGTCCAATGAATTCTCCCACAGAGAACACAATACACCCACCGCAAATGTATCGCCCACAGAAAATATCAGAGAATGAATTCCAGCAAGTGCCAGGGTTTAACAATAAATCTCAGAGGTCATACCCAAAAATCGCAGAAATAGAGTGCCGAAAAATCATCTGAAAACGCAGAGTAGTCCACTATTTTGCTAACCCGATAGCAGCACAAAGTTTCGTCTCCAAGTTAAATCTCAAGCATGAGGTCCATCGCAGGCAATTATAAAAATGTAAGGCACGGTAGGAGAATGCATAGACCCAAGGAAGTTCACAGAAATCAATCAACAATCACTCAGCCAAGCTATATAAAAATTTCATTCATGCAACTACAAATCAGTTTACCCATTTAAAACACATGCATATCTAACCCTATATCCAAATGCTTTCTACTCTACCAGAAATAAAAATCATACCGTTTCCCTTCGCCC
>JZKD02S1837601.1:65605-76297 GCA_000966675.3 Picea glauca
ATATGACTTGTAACTCCCGAAACGCGAAAGCGCGAGGTAATAGAAAGTGAAAGACCTGCTTAATGGTTAGGAAATGGTGACTTATGAATATAGTGGCTATTTCCACTTTGCATGTCAGGGTAAAATTTTGATTTTAAGAATTACATTTCAACGCTTGTAAAAGGCGACTCCAACATCTTCTACAAATTACTTATGTAACTTACAACCACACACACACAACTTGTGCTCTCAGACTTCCACACACACACAACTTGTGCTCTCAGACTTCTTCAACTAACTTTAGATGTTGTTGATTTTTCTTCTCATGCATGTCTACTTCATACAGACTCATACATACATACATACATACATACATACATACATATATACATATATATATATATATATATATATATATATATATATATATATATTGAGACCAAAAACATCTTGTAGAAGCGAACTCACTCAAAAATTAATACAACAATAAATTCGACTAAATTCTATCTACTTAATTGGAATGGAGAAAGATAAAGATCGACTTCATTAAATAACTACCCTACTTTCTGACTAACCAAACTAAGTTTGAGTAAAGTGGTGAATCATTTTTGAGAAACTGACTAACTAAAAAATCAGCAGAGACGTATATCTCGTCGACTTGTAATTACTATTTCCAACACTCCCCCTTAATTTTAAGTAGGTGGGATTACAAAAATTTTAACGAAAATTTGAATTGACATATACTGTCACACATATGCTACTGTGAAGACTCCGAGACCACTGCACAGATGTTGAAATGCATCTCTTTCTATATATTTTGTGAAAATATATACGACTTGTTCTTTTTACCTAAAAATTTCTAAACAGATCTCTTTGTTATTCACCAATTCCCTGATAAAATGATACCTTGTATCAATATTCTTGGTTTCCTTGTGAAACAAATAATTCTTTGATAACATGATAGTTGAATTGTTGTCACAAAATATTGTCAATGGTTCTCGTTGTTTCTTCAACAAATATTTTAACATTCTTCTAATCCAAACTTTTTAAGAAGATGAACTTGTAGCTACGACGTACTCTGTTTCTGTTGAAGAAAGAGTCACTATGGGTTGCTTCTTTGATTCCCATGATATTATACCTGTTCCAAAATGAAATGTGTACTGAGAGGTACTTTTTCTTTCATCTATGTTTCCTACACAATCACTGTCATTGTACCCAATGAGTTTGAAATCTTCTGAGGTAGAATATCTAATGCCAAAATATTTTGTTCCATTCACATATCTCAGAATTCTCTTTCCTGCCTTCCAATTTGATTCTTTTGGAGTTTCCATGAACCTTGAAATTAGGCTCACCTCATACATAATATTAGGTCTTATTGTTGTTAAATACATAAGACTTCCTACCATTCTTTTAAACAGTGTGGGATCCACCTTGGATATTTCTTGTTCTTTGCTTAGCTTCAATCCTGTTATGATAGGTGTTGGGGCTGCTTTGGAATTTTTCATGTTGAATCTTTTCAAAATTTCATGCACATACTTATATTGTGAGATAAATATACCAGTTTTGGACTAGTGAACTTCAATACCCAAAAAATATATCATAAGCCGGAAATCAATCATTTCAAACTCATCCTTCATGACTGAATTAAATTCCTCTATGCCAAAATCATATGTAAAAATAAAATCATCTACATATAAGCAAACAAAAAACATGTTACCTTGTCGATTTTCTTTGATGTACAATGTTGGCTCACACTCACTTCTTTGAAATCCATTCTATCTAAGATAGGAATCTATGCAACTGTACTAAGCTCTAGGAGCTTGCTTTAACGCATACAGTTCCTTCTTCAACCTGTACACTGTGTCTTCTTGTCCTGGAATCTCATAGCCTTGTGGATGTTCCACACACATTTCTTCTTCCAAATTTCCATTCAAAAATATTGACTTTACATCCATTTGATAAACTAGCCATTTGTTTTGTGTGGCAATGGCTAACACATCTCTAATTGTTTCCATGCATGAAACTAGTGGAAATGTTTCATTGAAATCAATTCCAACTTGTTGTGCAAAATCTCTTGCAACTAACCTTTCCTTGTGCTTCTACACATTTCTTAGTTTTATATATCCACTTGAAACTTATCACATCCTTATCTTTAGGTACATCTACCAACTTCCATGTATGATTTTTCTCTATGCATGTGATTTATTCATCCATGGCTTGTCCCCGTACATCATCTTTGACAACTTCTTAAAATGTTAATGGAACATCTATTTGTGAAAACATAGAAAAAATTGAAAATGAATTTGTTGTGTCTTCATTATTGATGGCGCACATAATTTTTGTCTTTCTTGGTAACACACTTTCTAAAGTTGGATCTACATATGTAGAACTAATTGGATTGCTTGCTCGAGTTTTTTGCACTCTAGGTGTAGACTGCACGCTTGCTGATATCACTAGAGTTGTTTGTGCTCGGGTTTGTGTCGTAGTTCTAGGTGTACAAGGAACTTCACACTGATTTATACATGGTGTTTGAACCACTTCTTATTCTACGTCATCATGCACCATAACATTAATAATTATGACTATATTTTCTATGCTTCCATCCCATGATTCATTCTCCACGAATTGACCATCAGAGTGATTATGAATTTTCTTGCAGTAGGATCATACAATTTTGTCCTTTTCTATCCAACCTTTTTCTCATCTCATATGGAACATGTGCATATCCAACACAAACACAAACTTTTAAGTGCGCCACATTATGCTTCATACCTTTCTAGGCTTATTGAGGAACTATGTTTTTAACACTCTTTGTCAGACATTTGTTTATGATGTGTACTGCAGTTTCTACTACTTCATCCCGATACTCATTTGACAAATGTTTGGATGCCAACATATTGTGCATCGTTTCCATGATGGTTATGTTCTTTCTTTCTGTGACACCATTCTATGATGGTGTATATCGTGTAGTGAATTGTTTTTCAATGCCATGAACTTTACAAAAGTTATGAAATTATCTTGAAATGTATTCTCCTCCTCTTCCAATTCTTAGACACTTGATGTAATAACCACTTTGCTTCTCCACAAATGATATGAATTGTTGAAAACAACCCAATGCGTCATATTTATGCTTTAGGAAATAAATCCATGTCTTTCTTGAGAAATCATCAATGAATGTCAGAAAATAAGTATTGCCTCCTATAGATGGTGTTTTCATTGGTCCAAAAATGTTTGAATGTACTATTTCCATTGCATCTTTTTCTCTATATGACTTGCCAACTGGAAATGATTCTCTATTATTCTTTCCAAAAATGCATCCTTCAGATATTATTTCTAGTTTTTCAATCAATGCAGAACCTTTTACCATATCCTTTGTTTGTAGCAGCTTCAGACCTCCAAATTTTAAATGTCCAAATATGTAATGTCATAACCAAGAATCATCCTATACTTCACATTGAAATACTACCTGATGTCTTCTTCATTCTTAGTATTTTGCGCACTACCTTTTCCTCCATAATTGTGAGCACTTTCTTCTCTATAAATGCAGTGTCTAACTGCGCATATTTTCTTTTACCAACAACTAGCACTATATTTTTCTTCTCGGTTGGCTTCATTGTCAATGGGAACATTCTATTACTTGTCATATGGATTCTTGCAAGAAGTTGATTGCTTGNCTATAGATTTTGTGAAAATATATACGACTTGTTCTTTTTACCTAAAAAATTCTAAACAGATCTCTTTGTTATTCACCAATTCCCTGATAAAATGATACCTTGTATCAATATTCTTGGTTTTCTTGTGAAACAAATAATTCTTTGATAACATGATAGTTGAATTGTTGTCAAAAAATATTGTCATTGGTTCTCGTTGTTTCTTCAACAAATATTTTAACATTCTTCTAATCCAAACTTCTTGACAAGATGAACTTGTAGCTACGACGTACTCTGTTTATGTTGAAGAAAGAGTCACTATGGGTTGCTTCTTTGATTCCCATGATATTATCCCTGTTCCAAAATGAAATGTGTACCAAGAGGTACTTTTCCTTTCATCTATGTTTCCTCCACAATCATTGTCATTGTACCCAATGAGTCTGAATTCTTCTGAGGTAGAATATCTAATGCCAAAATATTTCGTTCCATTCACATATCTCAGAATTCTCTTTCCTGCCTTCCAATTTGATTCTTTTGGAGTTTCCATGAACCTTGAAATTAGGATCACCTCATACATAATATTAGGTCTTGTTGTTGTTAAATACATAAGACTTCCTACCATTCTTTTAAACAGCGTGGGATCCACCTTGGATATTTCATGTTCTTTTCTTAGGTTCAATCCTGTTATGATAGGTGTTGGGGTTGCTTTGAAATTTTTCATGTTGAATCTTTTCAAAATTTCATGCACATACTTATATTGTGAGATAAATATACTAGTTTTGGACTAGTGAACTTCAATACCCAAAAAATATATCATAAGCCGCAAATCAATCATTTGAAACTCATCCTTCATGACTGACTTAAATTCTTCTATGCCAAAATCATATGTAAAAATAAAATCATCTACATATAAGCAAACAATAAACATGTTACCTTGTTGATTTTCTTTGATGTACAATGTTGGCTCACACTCACTTCTTTTAAATTCATTCTATCTAAGATAGGAATCTATGCAATTGTACTAAGCTCTAGGAGCTTTCTTTAACACATACAGTGCCTTCTTCAACATGTACACTGTGTCTTCTTGTCCTGGAATCTCATAGCCTTGTGGATGTTCCACACACATTTCTTCTTCCAAATTTCCATTCAAAAATATTGACTTTACATCCATTTGATAAACTAGCCATTTGTTTTGCGTGGCAATGGCTAAAACATCTCTGACTGTTTCCATGCATGCGACTGGTGGAAATGTTTCATTGAAATCAATTCCAACTTGTTGTGCAAAAACTCTTGCAACTAACCTTTCCTTGTGCTTCTACACATTTCTTAGTTTTATATATCCACTTGAAACTTATCACATCCTTATCTTCAGGTACATCTACCAACTTCCATGTATGATTTTTCTCTATACATGTGATTTATTCATCCATGGCTTTTCCCCGTACATCATCTTTGACAACTTCTTAAAAAGTTAATGGATCATCTATTTGTGAAAACATAGAAAAAACTGAAAATGAATTTGTTGTCTCTTCATTATTGATGTTGCACAGAATTTTTTTCTTTCTTGGTAACACACTTTCTAAAGTTGGATCTACATATGTAAAACTAATCGGATTGCTTGCTCGAGTTTTCTGCACGCTAGGTGTAGACTGCACACTTGCTGATATCACTAGATTTGTTTGTGTCGGGGTCTGTGTCGTAGTTCTAGGTGTACAAGGAACTTCACACTGATTTATACATGGTGTTTGAACCACTTCTTATTCTACTTCATCATGCACCAGAACATTGATAATTATGACTATATTTTCTATGCTTCCATCCCATGATTCATTCTCTACGAATTGAACATCGGAGTGATTATGAATTTTCTTGCAGTAGGATCATACAATTCTGTCCTTTTCTATCCAGCGTTTTTCTCAGCTCATCTGGAACATGTGCATATCCAACACAAACACAATCTTTTAAGTGCGCCACATTATGCTTCATACATTTCTAGGCTTCTTGAGGAACTATGTTTTTAACACTCTTTGTCGGACATTTGTTTATGATGTGTACTGTAGTTTCTACTACTTCATCTCAATACTCATTTGAAAAATGTTTGGATGCCAACATATTGTGCATCATTTCCATGATGGTTATGTTCTTTCTTTCTGTGACACCATTCTACGATGGTGTATATCTTGTAGTGAATTGTTTTTCAATGCCATGAACTTTACAAAAGTTATGAAATTATCTTGAAATGTATTCTCCTCCTCTTCCAATTCTTAGACACTTGATGTAATAACCACTTTTCTTCTCCACAAATGATTTGAATTGTTGAAAACAACCCAATGCATCATATTTATGGTTTAGGAAATAAATCCATGTCTTTCTTGAGAAATCATCAATGAATGTCAGAACATAAGTACTACCTCCTATAGATGGTGTTTGCATTGGTCCAAAAATGTTTGAATGCACTATTTCCATTAGAGCTTTTTCTCTATATGACTTGCCAACTAGAAATGATTCTCTATTATTCTTTCCAAAAATGCATCCTTCACATATTCTTTCTAGTTTTTCAATCAATGGAAAACCTTTTACCATATCCTTTGTTTGTAGCAGCTTCAAACCTCCAAATTTTAAATGTCCAAATATGTAATGTCATAACCAATAATCATCCTATACTTCACATTGAAATGCTTCTTGAATTTCTATGCTACTGTCTTCTTCTTTCTTAGTATTTTGCGCACTACCTTTTCCTCCTTCATAACTGTGAGCACTTTCTTCTCTATAAATGCAGTGTCTACCTGCGCATATTTTGTTTTACCAACAACTAGCACCATATTTTCCTTCTTGGTTGGCTTCATTGTCAATGGGAACATTCTATTACTTGTCATATGGATTCTTGAAAGAAGTTGATTGCTTGGATATCTTTCCATAATCACACATTGATTATATTCCATGAAAATTATGTATCCTTTCTGTAACAAATATCTCGTGCTCATCAAATTATGCTTCAGAATAGAAACATAATATACATCAGGCATAATTTTTTGTTCTCCTTGTTTGTTTAAAATGTTAATATTGTCTTTTCCTAAGACAATGACTTGGATATATGTTCCAAGTGTAACTTTAGTTTGGACTGACTTATCCAAACTAGGAAACAATTCCATGTTTCATGTCATGTGATTACTGCAGCCTGAATATAGATACCATATATCACAGGGACTTTCTTGAGCAACATTGCATTCAACTAGTGAGACTATAGGGATTTCTTCAACACACACCATAAACATAGGACTGGAGGGACTATTTATGCTATTTCACTGATCTTGTCCTTTCTTGTTCTGATTATATTGTCTCTTCCTGCATTCATATGCATAATGTCCATACTTTTTATAGTAATGGCACTAAATCTTTGATTTGTCAGTTCTCTAACTACTTGGATGACTGGTATTTGGGTTTTGACCTCTTCCACCAGTGTTTCCAAGACTGTTGTTGGAACCACCTCTGATAGAACTTCTTCCTCTTCCCATAAATTTAGCTCTCCCCTTCATCTTCCACGACTTATAGATGACTGCACAGAAAATGCATTCCTTGATGACATATTTCACCTCTTTAATCTGTGTTCATGATTAATGACAGAAGCTTGGAGTTCATCTAGACTAAAATGACTCAGGTCTTTTCTCTCTTCTAGAGTCACACCAAGAGCATCAAATTTAGAAGGAAGACTCCTAAGAACCTTCGCAACATTTTTTTTTCTCTATGATTTCTTCGTGAGACTTAATCTTATTTATGAGACCAATAATAACATGGGTATAAAATGAATCTACTGAATCTGTATCATTCATTAATAGAATTTCAAAATCTCTTCTAAGAATTTGTAGTTTTGAAGTCTTGACTTTGTTCATACCCTGATAAGCGGTTTGCAATATTTCCCATGCCTCCTTAGCTTTCTTTGTTGATGCAACTCTTGGGAGTATGCTTTCCTGCATGGCTTGATGTATGTAAACCATCACCTTTCCATCCTTCTTCCTTTAATCTTTGAAGGCTTCCATCTCATCTTGTGTGAGGGCATTGTATGCTTCCTGATCTTCTATTTCCACATAGTCATTCTCGACTATCTCCCATACATATTGACCCCAAAATAACGACTTCATGGTCAAGGACCATAACTCATAATTTTTGCCTCTAAAAGTGTGAGGTTGCAGATTTTAAGTAGAAGCCATGTTCCCTGCTTACGACATAGTTGTTTCTCTTGAAACTTTTTGATTGAACTCTCAGAACTTACCACATAGTGCAAAGACTGGACGATTCACTGCACATTGTGATGAAACACTTAATGAAATTATTTCTTGACACATAAAAAATAAAGTGCTATACTTAGCATATAAACTCATAAATACTCATGAATATATCAACAACAGAATATTTGAAATATATTATGAACTCAGGTGCTACGGGCTAATACAAAATACAATATTGTGTCGAGCTTCGGCTTCAATGACTTCTGCAAACTATTTCTGCAACTTACAACCACATATACAGAGCTTGTACTCTCACACTTCTTCAACTACCTTCAGTGGTTGTTGTTGCTTGTCATGCATCTCAACTTCATATAGACTTATACATATATAGAGTGAGACCAAAAACTTTTTGTAGAAGCAAACAATTAATACAACAATAAATTCGACTGACTTTTATCTATTTAACTTGACTCAAGAAAGATAAAGTTCGAATTCATTAAATAACTCCCCTATTTCCCGACTGACAAAATTGAATTTGAGTAAACTTATCGACTGGTAAAGCTCACTGACCTGTAATTACTATTTCCAACAAAATTTTGAGAGGAACACGTGAAAGATACAACAATGGAGACTCTGATTCGTATCAACGATAATGCAAAAAATGGGGTTATTAAAATTTTCAACCACTCAGCACTAATGGTCACACCACAACTTGTTTACAATAGATATAGCACTCGATCGATCACAAAAAATCCAACATAATGTGGGATCGAACGTGTTGTTTTATAAGCCTTTTCCTTTTGTAAGCCAAGTTGACACTGACAATAATAGAACGCATGGATACCCAAATCATTTCTCTAAAAGCATAGTCTAAACGTTCTATCTTTTGAGTTTTTTTTGTTTTTTTTAATGATTTTTTCATTTTGATTTTGCTTCAAATTCGGCAAAGAATGATTGGATCTGCATATTTGAGCGGCTGATTTTGTATAATCAAAGTAGTCCAAGTTAATCCATTTATACATTCAGAAATACAATTTAAACAACAAAAAATAGTTATCTTATCTAAATTTACATCAACAAATTTAGGAAAAAAAACCAAAAAATAAAAAGTTTAACCAATGCCTTGTCCAAACACTCAAATTGATAGACAAAATAAAAAAGAAAAGACCTTTTCGATGTCATTCAAATTGACCACATTTGGATCGGACCACTTCCGACAGGATGCGACGGGCCCTGCTATTGCCTTCGGATGAAGCTTGACAAAGTTGACTACGCTAGACATACTTGATTACTTGATTTGGCCTTAGTTACCCAAAATTCTATGTATTTTGCAAGTAATAGTCCATTATTGTCTTCATTTCTCGCAGACTTTTCTTATATTAATCAAACATTTTTACTTTCTGGCAGTCTTATATTACGCGGCTATTTTCTCAATTTTTTACTCTCTCGTATACTTTTCTCATATCACTATTTCTCAAACTTTTACTTTCTCGCGCACTACTTTTCTCATATCAACCGACTATTTATCCAATGCTTTCTCGCGCATTTCTTATACTATTCGACTATTTGCAGTTTTGTCAAAGGTGCAAACATTAGATTTGGCATTAATAATCCAAAATCCTATGTATTTTGCAAGGGATTGATCCATTCTGCTACCCTCGCCATAAATGCTAGAAATAACCGGTCAATGTAAGAAATGTGTGCGAGACAAATAATAGTCAATATAAGAATTGTGCGTGAGAGAGTAAATATTGTTTAATCTTGGTTATTTCAATGGACATCTAGCATTTACAAGTCTTGGGAAATTCATAAATTGTGATAGATTCGCTGAATAATAGGGGACTTTTCAAGTATCATCACTGATGGGTTGGTGGATGGATTTGAGCATTAATTTTTTTTTCAGCTGTATTAGTTTTGCTCACATCTACAGGGAGGAAAATGGAGAGGTAGACACTCTGTGAAAAAAACTCTTCAAACGTCAGAAGGCAAGATCCAATTCAACAAATGGATAAGGACCTACTCACTTTTTGCATCTCTTTTAATGAAGAGTTTAAAATCCATATTTTGAAAGATTTGCAGCTCTTAGATCCTGTAGAAGCTTTGTAAGAAGTAATGTTCCATATTAAAGCACTTGAAGTTCTGATATTAAAGACTTTCATTTAGAAGTGGTACTGGATATGGATATAAACTGACAGTTATATGTAAGATATTAATTTTTATATTATTTTAATGTAAACATTGTTCAGAAAATTTCTTTATGAAAATTTTTTAAATTTTCTTATTTGCTTGTGATTCACAATACAAACTATTTACTATCCGACCGACAATGAGTATAACATTGAAAAATTTGAATATACATTTAAAGACGGAGTCCATATTGGTCTGTCCTTCCAAACTTTTCACGAGGCAAGTGTCTTCGATTAGCTAAGGCTGTAAATTTTGTCAACAAGAARTTGCCCTTGAAATGTCCACCCATTGAACTAACTATCTTGCACCATTTTATTGAGCATAGAGAGAGAATTTGCTTCGTATCGTAAGGGATATTCAGCCATTATTGGAGTTGGATGCTATACATTCACACACATTCAATTCCTCCAATGCTTGGGACACTCAGTCACAAATTTGATATCTAACGAAATGGATCTGAATGAGGTCTCGTGACCCGAAAAGAGCACGAATAATATAAAATCTGCTGTAACTTCTTCTTCTAAAATCTGCTGTAATTTCAAACGTTTCGTCAACCAATCATCATGGAAAAAACTTGGGATGCCGCCTTCTGTCTTTCAAACCCTCGTAAATCTTTTGTATTTGAAACTCCCAGGCCTGCAACACTGCCA
>JZKD02S1837612.1:29817-58826 GCA_000966675.3 Picea glauca
CTCACCTAGTGACGAATTGGGTGCAAACATACATGCTTACATAACCTGCATCCATGAGAATTCAAAATGTATTGGACACGTGTCTTGATTAAAGAAGTATGTGCATGATCCTAACCATGTGATTGATTGGATTTTGATCTACGTGGAACACAAAGGGAACTTTCTGGTGGAACCAACGAGCATCCTAAACAAGAAATTCAAAGTTCTCAAGAAAAGAGCCATCAACCCAGTAAATATCCAATGGACCTACCACAATCTTAAAGATGCCACATGATATTATGAAGAGGCCATGCGAGAGGGGTACCCACAAATTTTTGCAAGTTTTGAAGAAAGTTGAATGCACATTGTACATAAGTGATTTAACAGTCCATTTTGGCAGCTAGAGATTCTTGGAGACACAAATCTAAGGATTTCTATCTGACTAATGGTGGATCTCATTTTTTGGGTTTTACATGTTGAGGGGAAGGAGAGTTGTTGGCTGAAATTGCTACGTGAGTCATTAAGTTGTGAAATTATCAATTATTTTGATATAAAACTTTTTATATGTAAAAAGATGTATATGTAAAAATGTAAGACTGTAGGATGATGTGCACTAAGGACAGTGCAATTTGTAGGGGGGGTGGAATGTAACAGCCCCATTTTTAATCCCCATTTTAGATATGTATAATGTAAATATGATGTGTGTCCATAGGCCAAGAGATGTAATATGTATATCTAAAATAATAAATAAAATGTATCGTCGGATATATATGGACATGAACATCGACTTGGGGGATAAGTATCCACAAAAGAGGGAATTCATAAGAGGAGGGTGGTCCAAAGGGGAAGTTACCCATGTCTTTTAAAACCAAAAAATATTTCCAAATTATTATTGTGTATAAACCTTCTATTGTATCTTGAGTGATTTCAAGCACTAATCATTGAATGCATGTAATAGGGTTGGTGTGAGATCAACTCATAAATTTAAGTAGAGAATCGGTTGAGTACAATAAATCATGGAGGAAGTGTGAGATTCAAGAAAATCCTTTTGGAGAAGAGTGAGAGTCAAGAAATCAAGGAAAAGGAAGGAATTTCATATGGATAGAGAGAGATAGTAGAGGCAGGAAATGGTTATGCAGTTGGTACATAGTTGGAGGAGTAACAAGAGGGAGCAAGACACTAAACCTAGAAGGAGAGATTGGGCCTAAATAAAAACTGGTTGGAGCTATGAATTCATGGAGATAGAGGCCGCATGCCTGTGAGAAGTTCTAGTTCAAGAAATTGTCAAGAGAACAAGTGTTTTGTTGTGGTGTGAATTCTTGGTCATAGCCATAGATTCTTAGATTCCTTGGTAGAAAGATAGTCATTGCAGACCTAGAGGGAAGGGGGATAGCATGAGGGACTGCATGGTAGAGAAGGGGATCCCATTCCTTGGGTTGTGCGAGTTGAAGGGAAGAGATATAGGGGTTGGAATGGTTTTGGGAGATCGTTGTTGAGAGGGGACCATAACCAACCTTAGGAACCATCATCTCTTGTGGATTCATAGCCACAACTTGGGGGTGACTTAATGTTGAGAACTGGAACAACATGTTTATGGTTTGGAGGAACATATATCCTTTGTAATGGGTCATGTATTAATAAGATAAGACTTCATATTCACTATGTTTAATTATGTTAAATTGTTGAGTTTATTTCTCTGTATTACCTTATGAATTTAGCTTATTTACTATTGCCTATTATGCCTAAATGATGCTTCTGCATCTGTTTTTTATATGATTGAAAGCTAGTGTGTGTGTGTGTGTGTGTGTGTGTGTGTGTGTGTGTGTGTGTTTATTAGTTGTTGCACATGTTTAATTGATTGCCTTATGTTTTTAATGATTATGGACACATGCATGAGATTTCATGTCATGTTGTGTATTATGCATTTAAAATTTGTATCATAGTTTCTGTTTGGTCAAATTTAGTAGTAATGTGACTCGGGTGGGGGATGGTTGTGTTACATTGTGGTATCAAAGATAAATTTGTATGGTAGTGTGCCTCAATGAGTATCTAGGTATGTTACAATAACCAAATTGTCCTTTGTGTGGAGAATGGATTCTCTTGTGTGGGGTGTTTGGTCCACTACCTAAACCTTGGAAGCATATGGAAAATATGAATTAAATGATAATTATTTTTTTAATAAACCACTTCATATGGGGTCATTTTGGTATCTCCATGATAAGAGTCATTATACCACCATTTTGTGAGGGGAAACCATTGTACCCATTGCTGTGGTTTTTCATAGGAAAAACATTTCAAATAGGTTTTTTATAACTTGTTGACCACTTCAATTTTACCATCTATTTTTGGGTGATTTGTAATGTTAAGTTCTAGTTGGTTACCTTATAGTTTAAACACTTCTTACCAAAATTTTCCAGTGAAGGTAGGGTCTTGATCCGAGAAAATGGAAGTGGGCATGTCATGTAACTTAAAAATCTAATAAAGAAGTACTTGGGAAACCCAGGAGGGTTTAAATGGACATGGTAAGGCACAAAAATTAATGTATTTGGAGAGACAAGCAACTTCCACCATAATCATAGATTTTTTGGCCACCCTTGGAAGTTCCATGATAAAATACATAGTGATGTTGGCCCACATGTGTGTTGGGATCGGTAGTGGTTGTAGTGCCCTTGGTGTATTTACTATTTCCCCTTTGTTTTTATGATAGGTGTCACATGTGACCACAAAATCCTGGGTATTAATTTCCATCCCATCCCAAAAGAATGAGAACTTAGTTTATTCATATGTTTTATGAAATCCAGAGTGATTAATTGTATGTGATGAATGAAATTATTCTAAGATTAATTTTTTTAAGAATTATTTACTATTAAAATGTTCCATTTATATCACAATGTATCTATATGCCATGTATACCCCTTACAAGGGTTGGTATTATCCTGAATCCTTTAGATGAGTCAAATGATAACACCATTTTCCAACCATTCTTGATTAGCTTCCTCAAGCCAACCTAGGATGGGTAAATATAAGGAAAAAAAGCATCCATCCTCCTCAAATTATCAGGATAAGGAATCATTTACCACATTTTATTTACCTTTCTTATACATAATCTCATAGTCATAGCCTATTATCTTGGTGGCCCACTTATGTTGTTCTGGTGAGGATAACCTTTGTTCCATAAATTACTTCAAACTATAATGGTCAATATTGATCTTGAAACATCACCCAATGAAGTATGGATGCTAGGTCTCTAAGACATGCAAGATGACGATCATTTATTTCTCATATGTGGATTTACCGAAATTGTGGTAGCATAATTACTCATTGGAGAATGCCAAAGGGTTCCCTTCTTGTATTAGTATTGCTCTGAGACCCTTTCATGAGGCATCACATTCCAGGACAAAAGTATTAGTAAAATTTGACATAGTTAATACTGGAGTTGTGCACATGGAATATTTTAAAGATGAGAAGTATCATTCCAAAGCCTCATTCTAAAAGAAAGGAATCATTTTTTAGTAGTGAGGTTAAAGGAGCTACAATTTTTCCATAATTTTTTACAAACTTCCTATAGTACCCTGTAAGTCTTAAGAATCCATGTAAACGTTTCAATGTTTTGTGACAAGGCCAATATTTCTTAGTTACAACCTTCTTGGGATCAACTCGTACTCCCTCTTCGTTTACAATGTGACAAAAGTATTCAACCTATAAATCCCCGAAATCACATTTGGAGTGTTTTAAAAATAGTTGGTGGTCTTGTAGGAGTTGTGAGGGCCTATCAACATGCTTGATGTGGTATTCACATGTCTTGCTATAAATCAAAATATCATCAAAGAATATTGGCACAACATTGTGGAGGAATGGTCGAAGGCTCTAGAAGGTTTATGGAGAATTGTAAAGGCTAAAAGGAGTCACTAAAAAATCATAAAGACCTTCATGTGTATGAAAATCGGTCTTAGGCATGTTCTCCTCTTCCATCTTGATCTAGTGGTGGCTGGAATGAAGGTCAATTTGAGTGAAAAACATGTCTCCGTGAAGTTTGTCCAAGTGGTCATCAATAACTAGGATAAGATATTTGTACTTGATCTTCAACTTATTGAGAGATCTTAAATAAGGACATGTGAACCAAGTGCCTTCATTATTTAATATCATAACCAACTAGTATTGGGATGTATGAATATCATCTCCAACAATTCCTTAATTATATTTTCAATTTCATTTTTCTATACAAAAGGGTGCCTATAAAGATGCACATTGGGTGGTTGACTTCTTGGAATGAGGGGACAACCATGGTCATTATCCCCACATGAATATGGTAAATCTTATGGAATTTTAAAGACTTGTTTATTCTTAGAGAAAACCAACTGCAAATCATGGTGAATCTATGGTGGTGTGGTGTCAACTACCTGTATGGAACTAAATTTCACAATAACACTCGAGTGTCCTTTCTTCAACAAATTCTCCATACAATAAGAGGTTACAATTTCAATGGAACATGATGTAAGCCTCTTAAGCATATATTTTTTCCCTTCTTGCGTGATTGAAATTCATGGTGACTGGTTCAAAAGTGCATAACCACTCTACCCCAATAACTTATCAAAACTATCCATTTCAATGGAAAACATGTGAGTTTTGACATGACACTCACCCATTTGTAGTTTCACATTTTCATATGTGCCTCTACATTTCATTATTCCACCATTTGCGGCCATAATTTTAAATTTAGATATGAGACATACATAACAATGGGTGTCTTGTGCCACTCTCATATGGATAAAATTGTGGGTGGTTCCACTGTCAATCAACATAATCACTTTGTGATGATTGATGTAGTTAATTAATTTCAAGGTTTGTGGTGTTGAGAAACCTGATAGGGAATGGGGAGAAATTTAGGGTTCCTCGAATGTAGCTTCCAAGGGGGATTCATATTCCATGGAGGGGGTGGTGTCATCCAAATCTAGTTTTGGAGTATCTTTAATAGAAATTTCCTCTGATTACTCATGTGGAGATACATCCATTTGAAATAATTTATGTTCTTTACATTTGCACCCTTTGAAATATTGCTCATTACAATTATAGAAAAGAAGAAGGTGTTAAAATTTTTCCATATCTTTAGGAGATATCTTGTGGATGCAGACTAGTTATAAGTTGGATGATTTAGGGATAGATTCCAAAAGGGGGTTAGGGAAAGTGGTGAATAAAGGTCTCTTGTTTTTTGCATTGCTCAGTATCTCAAATTATTTATCTTTGTCAAATGCTTCCAACCATCTTTTTGGGCATTGCATCGTGACATGTGCTTTAATTTCCTCCTTGAGGTCATTGATGAAACATTATTTAAAAAATAAATCAGATTGGCCCTATGTGAGGATTGCCAATTCTTAAAGGTGATGATATATTCCATAATTGTACTTGTTTGGCATAATTTTGTGAGGCGTCCCAAATGGCGAGTTTCATGCTCAAAATGACAATAAAATATTTTTACCAATTGGGTCTAGGAAATGTAACCTTTATAATCCTTCCTATACCATTTCCATCAATTCCAACATTCAACATCCAATTATAAGACCCCCATGTGTGGTTTATGTAGGTCGTCAATAATTCCATGGAGTGAGAAATAATGTTCCATTTTGGTAACCCACCCTGAGGGATCTGACCCATCAAATTTGTTCATGTCAAACTTTGGAATATGGAGCCACAAAATGTGATCTTGAAAGTGTGGGTCGTGATTATCCTAAAACATGGGTGCATATTATACTTTAGGGGTGGTAGATTCCTCTTTGGTTGGATCAACGTTTGGCTCTCCTACATGGATATTCAAGTGTTCCCATAATACTTTCAAGAGGTCGTGTTGTTCTTTCATCGTTGCCTCCACGAATGTGAGTGAAGTCTCAATTTTAGCTACTTTTTCTTCTAGATGTTTGCGCTGAGTGGATTGGGGTTGTTGTTGGTTTTGAGTCGACGAAGCTTGTTTAGGGTTCTCTATATTGGTCATGTTGTGATTTTGAACCATGGGCCCATCAAAGGTTTTGTGGAAGTGTTATTATCCACTTATGTCATAGTGACCAATAACATGAAAGGAGTATTTTCAAATATACCCAAAACCACTATATTTTGGGAGTATTACTCTCAGCTGATTATTACCATGGTGATATAATCTTCAAATTCCTTTTGGATGAAAACGTGTAGCAATTTTATTGGCTAAATGCATGGTCCTAGTGATAGAGGAGTCTCAGGTCTTATATCTCTATGATATACTTGTCCATTCGAAAAATAATACTTGGCCCAATATCTCAGGGAACTAACCAAGGAGAATGAACCATGCCCTTAGCCATACAACCCAACTATCTAGGTACTAGAGAGTGATCTCCATGAGTGTTGTTCTTGATGTACAATAGCAACAAGAAAGACACTTAGTTGATATAGGATTGGTTTCAAGTATACCTAGGGGACTTCTAATATACATGAAAATATGTGGAAGTGATATTTTGTATAAATGATTTGTTTGATGTGATACTAGAAGGTGTACCAATATGGGTTACAAGGGTTTCTGACAATTTGATTTCACTTGCATTTCTTGCATGTATTCTTCCCTAATTGTAGTTTTACCCATATATAACTATATTATTTAAGGATGTCGAAACACGTCTCTAGCCTAAAGAAATTCTACTAAAATTTGGATATTTGTTGGCTCACTTAGAGATTTGATACCATTTGCAGTGTTCCTTATCCCTTAAAAATTGAAACACAACCAAGTATGCAAACAATACAATTGCAAATTAACCAAAAATAGGAGACAATAAGATAATAGCTACAGAAATACCTGTATATATTGATAATGGAAAGAATAATACAATTTTCACTTTCCTCTTAAGGTGGAGAGACTTTTCACTGAGAAAATCTCCAAATACACAACACAAGAAAAACATTTCATTGTCTCCTATCTCTTTAAATAGATTTTACATAGAAAAAACCCTAACTACTTGTTGCCCCATTATTAATGGGTACCAACTACCGAGTGGTCCTTATAATGTTAAATGGGATGAATTAGATATATTGTAGTATTGTCTCTTTCTCTATAAATGTGATCTTTATCTACTAATCAAGTTCAATAACTTCATATTTTGGTCCTTTATACCATGTTAACTTCACATAGTTAGAATTAGAAATTTATTTAAGACATCATTGAAAACATTAACGTTATTATAATCTCAAGGGTCGAGTTATATAATTTCCATCATTTTCTCAATAATCCGAAGCCATACGAAGTGTATAGATAAATGTCTTATTAGGAAATTAAGGTTTTTAGCCTATTTTCTTGATCATAATATCTTTATCATTAATTTTGAGTATTTCAAATGACAAATTATGAGATATGAATGGGGTCTTTGAGAGATCTTTAGGATGTCTTGAAACTTGACAATATCCAGCGTGTCTTGAGATCAATCTTAGTGAAGTATTGGGCTCCCTTAAGGTGATCATATTTATGGTTTACCTTCCTCTTGTGAACTTTTTTAGAGTCATCATCAACAACAACATTGATCATAAAATGATTGGCTTTTAATTGTTTTTAATTAGAATAATTTATTTGACAATAAATATTAGCTTAAAATGCGAATTGTAAACATAAAACTAGTTAATTTGGTAAAGAATTCTTAAAATATGTTCTCAAATAAAAAAGTGGTGCTGCTAATAACCTTAGGGTTATTAATAAAAACAATGAGAGATATTTGTCTAATTTTTCTAGTTTTGATGTAGTAACATAATTTTTTTCTTAAATTTTTTTTATTTTTTTTTATTTTTTTTTATTTTTTTGTTTTGATAGATGATATAGTATGTCCATATTTTTTCAACATCTAATTTCATTTTTTTAGTGATTTTGGTATCATAATATTTTCTCCACATTATATTGAGAATATTGTATTTTGTTTTAATAAATGAATGAGAAAGTACCATGTGATTTTCTCAATTCTACAAAATCTTATTGAAATTCTACTTATTAAAATTCTACATTCATATTATGAAAGTAAAGGATAAATTTCATAAATTTTACAAAACTAAAAAAATAGAAGTTAATATCCTTTAATTAAATGAAATATCTTTAGAAATTTCAAGCATTAAAGGTGGGGGATTGTTGGTGGAATTCTAAGTGTTCCCTTGCACCCTGTTCCCTTGCACCCCCGGTCCCCATAACTAGGAGCAATTCTTGGCATTTCCCCCTCATTCCATGTGTAAAATTACTCAAAATTAAGTTAACTTTGTGGAAATTTAGCCAAATATTTTAAATTTGAATCTTGTAAGGACTGAGGGAAATGCTAACTAGCTAATAGTTGAGTAATTTTATAGATTTCATGAGGGATAGATGGAGGGGGGTCATGCTAGGAATAACCCCTATATTTGGGTGGTGATTCTAGACATTGACACTTGTCCCTCCATGTAAAAAAAATGAAGTGAAAATTTATTGGCAAAAAAATAGTAAAATTTCACCATTTTTTTTTATCATTTAAAGAATGGATGGGAAAGAAGAGAATCTTAGGAATTTCCCCCCTCCAACCACATTTTAAATTTAAAACAATTTGAATAAAAATAGCAAAAACTCATCAAATCTGACCAAATTTAACCCAACAAAAACAATTTGATGCATCAAAGAGGGATGACCAAGGGTGATAATGAGAATCCCTCCCTCCATGCATGAGATATCTCAATTTTTTGTAAAGATAATTAAAATTTCATAAAAAAATTTAATATTTCATTCTCTAAAATTTCATTGAAATAAAAGAAAGTATATTCATAATTTTAATTTTTTTTCAATTTATAAAATTCTTATTTAATTTTATAATATCACAGTAAATTTTCAATTAAATATTGTCAAACTAAAAAATTGATTGATAATTTATTTCTTAAAAATATCATAATTATAAAAATTACAAAAATGATAATACAATATTTTAGAAGCAAAAAAAAAAAGAAAAAATAAATAGATATTGAAAAAAAGTGAAGCTATTATATAACCTTTAAAAAAAAATATATAGTAAAAAAAATTTCTAGGAAAAGGAAAAAATAAATAAAAAGATAAAATTACATTAACATTAATATTAAAAAAAAATGTGAGAAAAATATTGATAACACTAATATTCTATTTTTAAAAAATAAATAAAAAATATTTAAAAAAATATTTCTATAAATATTAAATTAAAAGAATAGTATAAAAAATAATATTAACAATACCATCTTTCAAAACAAAGACAAAAAACACTTTATAAAATACACCACTAAGCCATGTTTTCACTCAACTATTTACCAGGCCGGGGCAACGTGTAGTTCCGGTTGTCGAGGTTGCCAGGGCCCAAGTTCTTTGGCTCTGAAGCTTAAGGCTAGCGAGAATTTCAAATAAACAGGACCAGCACCTTATAAGTACAAGTACTAGATTTTATGGATGTAATTCTTAACATGAAAATAATTATATATTTGGAAGAACAACGGTATTCCATTCCACTATATTTCCTCGATTTTTTCATTTAAATTGAATCAAATAAAATATTTCCTGTGTTAGTTGGTAATATAACCTACCTTTTTCCACACTCATGAATAATGTGATAAGGGATATGATAAGATAATTAACGAGTTACTTGGTTCAAAAGAAATAAGAAGTGCACTTGGACCATCTTGAATAATGTGAGGAGTGTTTTTTGAGTTACTTGGTGAAGAAATATTTGGTTTAAAAGAAATAAGAAGTTTTGCACTCGGACCATCTTGAATAATGTGAAGAGTGTTTTTTAGTTACTTGATGAACATTGGTGAAAGAAGGAAAAAGTTTTGCACTGCATACTTGGATAATGAAGAGTGTATTTAGATACTTGGTATAGAAACATTGGAACTTTTGCAAACTTGGATAATGATAATGAGGAGTGCTTTTTAGATACTTGGTGAGGAAATATTGGAACTTTTGCATATTCTCTAAATAACATGTGAAGGGATACGATGAATGAGAAGAATCGGAAAAATTGGTGAAAGAAGTATGAAGCTCATTGGTAAAAGAGAAGTTTTGCACTTGCACACTTGATGATCGAAGAGTGCTTTTGAATTACTTTGGATGATCTTGAATAATGTGAAGAGTGCTTTTGAGTGACTTGGTGAATAATATGTGAGTGCTTTTGAGTGACTTGGTGAATAATATGTGAGAAGGGATACGAGGAATCAGAAACATTGGTGAAAGAAGTAAAAAGTGGAACAATGTTTTTTGAGTTACTTGGTGAAGAAACATTGTAACCTTTTGTATATTTCGGGAACTGTTTTCTTGGGTTGCTTGGTGAAGGAACATTGGAACCTTTTGCAGAACTTGAACAATATGAGAAGGGATATGAGAAACTTGCTTTTGCAGAACTTGAACAATATGGGAAGGGATACAATATGGGAAGGGATATGAGAAACTTGAATAAGGAATATGAGGATTGAGAAGAAAAATAATTACTAACTTTGTGAAGGAACGTGGAACTTCCGCACTCTTGAATAATGTAACAAGCGATAGAAGGAATGCGGAGAAATAATCTACCAAATAATGTTTTTAGTATCTGCTAGATAGTAGGAGTCACAGAAGCATCATATTCAGAAAATTGCTGCTCTTCCCAATAAACTATTTCTACTCCGAGAGTAATTGGGGCAACATTTAGTAAAATAGATCTACATATAACTCTCAACTACACCACAATTTCAAATGACCACCAATGTTCATGGCACAGTTAGTTCTCCCTCTCTGTAAAACCGATCTAATTTCACTCTCAGTTGCAGTTGCTTAGTTCTCCTTCTGTGTAAAACCCATCTAATTGCACTCCCAGTTACAGTTGAAATGTGCCAAGCATTAACTCTGGCACCCTTCACAAACACAAAGAGTAACCTGCGCATAATGAAAGATAACATAAGATAGCAGGTTCGTCGAATGCATGCATAACGCACGTTCATGAGAACACCCCTGCACCCTAAAGGCGTAGGTTGTGTGCCCTTCGATATCGAAAATGACATGCGCACAGCGGCTAAGCCGCAGGACTGAACAGATATGGACAAGGCACACATCCAAACACTAACACAAAAAATATATCCAATGAGCACATGTCAAAAGAGCTACATGCTATTGACATTCCTACAAATATGAACCCTTGCTTAACCTGAAACAATGATTTCAAACAACTTTGGAAGCAACACAAATTGTATTAACTACATTTATGGAATTTCCCTCGTGTGAAATGTATAAATCATTCGGGACTGTATTAACTTTGGAGTTGCCTACTGTTAATTCATTCGGGACTTTCGTCGAACATTTGGCATGCAAACATGCCATTCCAACCAATACAAATTTCTAAAACCCTAGAAAAATATATTCAGCAAATTATCAACGAAATACCTTAAGAATACCTCCAAAAATAACATCGAACCTCCGCAATGACTGAAGATTTGGGAGGATCTTTCTCCCCTTATCATCTTTGAGAGGAAAAATTGATGCCGCAATCAATTGTTTCCCGACAATCTACTGGAATGTAAACCTGTATCACAGTAAATACCTAATGAATCTTTAACCATGGGTTCATAGCAACAACCTACTTCCATGGTTATTGCTTCTACCGACTGGTGCAAAATTTTAGCTAACTGGTGGATAAAAATATGACTACAATTTAAGATCATGAACACTAGATAAGATTCACCATAAAAAAAGGTTATGAATATTATTCATAGATAGCAAAGCACTTATACAATGGCGGCACCCGCTTCCCACACTGCAGAAAGTATAATGTGCTCGATGAGCTCCAACCGACACTGCAGAAAGTATAATGTGCTTGATGAGCTCCAAGAATGAAAGAAAGAGAAGTAAAATAAGCCTGCTGCTAAAAATCCAACATCAATATCATTCAAAGAGGTGGTCTCACCTGGTTTCCCATTAAGTGGGACAAGGAATCACACAATTTTCAGAGAGAGAAATACACCCAAAGTCCCGGGTACATCTCACTTTCACTAAATGTACATGTTATGAAGATCAGGAAGCTATTTAGCTAATACATCTCGAAGCGAGCAATCATGGGAGTTGATACATTAGAATGTGTACACTGAATAAAGGTTACGATGAGAAAAGGGTGTATTTATGAAAGGGTTATTAAGAGTGGAGGGTGTATTTATGAAACAATGGAGAAAGGTTATTACATGATTATAACCAACATGGTTATAGGGTAGAGTGGAGTCATGGTTATGAGGTGGGTGGGTTTTGTGATAAGTTTTTTTTTAAAGGTTATAATAATAATAATAATATATTTTTAAGGTCATGGTTAAGTGAGAGATCAAATTGGTGTATGAAATTTTCTTGTTTGTGGGACATGAGAACTCTTATGAAAGTATACATTCTTTACCCCTCTAAATTTGAAAAGAATGTATTGATGAAAATAGTAATGTGGATAAAAGTATATTTATATAAAATTATAATTAAAAAGTTATAAATAAGATGACAATTTAGATAAATTATTGTTAAGAAATGACTAGTTATGAATATGAATTCAAGAGAGTGTAGATAAATTATTGTTAAGAGATAATTAGTTATGAATATGAATTCAAGAGAGTGTCTATATTCTTTTATTTATTTATTTTTTATATTTGATTTAAAATTTGTAATGATGTTACTATTATAGAAATAAATTTAAAGTTTACTTGTCATTTTACATATTTAAATAATTTTAGTTTTACATGACTATTTTTTTTACTTTGTATTTTACACTTATTATATTATGAATAAATACTTAAAAGTTGTGTTTTTATAAACTTTGTATAAATATCTAAATAAATTTTGAATTAATTCTATTTATTATTGTGTTATTTTATAGTTATTGAATTATACATATCATATTAAATATATAATAAATTCAAATATAATAAATTTTACTTAATTTTAAAATTTTAAAGTGAAAAAAATTATTATAAAATTTTCTAATTTATGATTGAAGTTTTACTAATTGTGATTTTAATATCAAAGATGCATATTTTATATACTTTCTTAATTATATGATTTTAAATAATTATATTTTCATTTTATAATAATAGAAATTCATATTAATTGATAAAAATAATAATGTGATCTTAATATCAAAGATGCATATTTTATATACTTTTCTATTTATATGATTTTAAATAATTATATTTTCATTTTGATGAAAATGATAATGTAATGTTAAAAATTATTATTAATTAAAAGATTGACAAAATTAATAAATCTTATATTATTTCTTCACTATTAAAAACAATTAATTCTTTTTTTTTATGTTATATTTATTATAGAAAAAGGTATAACAGTTAAAAGAAAAATAATGAAAAGATACTTAGTCAATTTTTATCATTTTTATCATTTTAAAAAATTAGAAAAGAAATAGTTTTTTTTTTTTTTTTTTTTGAGTTTACAATTTATCAAAATATTATGATTGAAATAAAGCATATAATAAACACAATGAAAAGCATGTGTTCTTAGAGAAACTTAATCCCTAATGGAAGCAATAACAATGGTTAATTTTCTCCAACACTACTCAGTTTACAACAATATAGTGCATATTATACATCACTCCTCATAATATTATGGATTTTGGATTCCACAATTAAAGTGAATTTTGAAAGGAATTCATCACATGTGCTACTAAATATAGGAACACCATTACAAAAAACAACATATTTTTTCTTACAAGGAACAACATTCATTAAAAAATTAAATTTATTGGCACATTTGTGAGGTCCAAGGAAATCATCAACCAATTCCATCAAGCAATTCCATCAAGCAACTTGTAGGAAAGTACTTGTATCTATTATGAGGACCAATCAATAATTTCTTGAACACAAAATAACACAAACTAACCAACTTTTCTTATAAACTTCTTAGCATTCTGATAGTAATATATGTTAGCATGTCCTATCTCACACCTTCATTTAAGATATAACATACAAATATTTTTGTCATTTCTATTATTGTAGCTCAATTTTATAGCCTTTTTGTGTAATAGTTCAAAAAAATATATTCAAAGTGATAAATTTTTGTTTTTTTATGTGAATGTTCTTTCTTGATATTTGCACATTAATCTCTATTACACTTGCTTTATATAATTTTTTGTTTTGAGTTATGTATATGTTATACTCTTTTCCATAAGATTATGCTAAATTTTAGTTATATTTTTTGTTTTTAAAATAACAATATTAAGTTAACTTTTCACATTTGTACTTAAAAGATTACAATGTTATGGTCATGAATATATATACTTGTATTTATATAATCTATACTCAAAATTTCATTTTTTCATATTAAGTTAATTTTCTTTTCACATTTATATTTAAAAGATTACAATGCTTTCATTTTCTCATATTAAGTTAACTTTCTTTTCACATTTGTATTTAAAAGATTACAATGCTATGGTCATGAATATATATACACTTGTATTTATATAATTTATATTCAAAATGTCATTTTTTCATTTTCTATGTGAATGTTCTTTATAGATATTTGCACATTAATCTCTATTTATTTTCAGTCTTCCTCTCTTATTACACTTATTTTATATAGTTTGTTGTTTTGAACTATGTATATGTTATACTTTCTTTCATAATATTACACTAAATTCTAGCTTGATTTTATTATTATTAAAGATTCTAATATATTATAAAAAATAATAGTATATTGCTTTAAATCTTCAATTTGTTACTTAATTTAAATAATAGTATATTACTTTAAATCTTCAATTTGTTACTTACCTTTATTTATAATTTAATACATATTTGTTACTTATTTCTATTTATAATTTAATACATTGTTTCTTATTCAGTTGCATTTTTTGTTGTTAATAAATATAAAGGTAGAGATAACATATTCTTTTATGATATCTTATTTATAGTTATAATGATTGAAAAATCTAAAACATAAAAAAATTAATAGTAGCAATTTTTTTTTAGTTACATGTCCTTCAAGTAAGGATAATATGTTTTTCTATTAAAATTAAAATAATATGTTTATAGTTCTTTTACAATTTTAGTAGAATCCTAAATTGAAGTGTTAATAAGTACATGTAAAATATTTATCATCATATTTTTGAAAATTTTTGTTAATTGTAAAAAAAATTATACATTCAATCCAACTAGTGGTTAGCTTATAAATTGACCATCACCCTATGCATAAAGTTGGAATGAAACTAATGTAAATAATTTAAGTTATTCACTATGACAAGAAGGCTTGACAAGTAGGGACTTTGAGAAATACAATTGGGAATTGAGACACTTTTTCATTGTTTATGATACTTCTAAACTTTACTTTTCAGTTTTGAAATTTTGATTTAAGTTTGAGAATATTTAATAATATTTCATCATTAATATTTATAAAAATAATTTATTAAAATTTAAGATTTATATTTAATATTTATTGATATGATTATATATTTAAATTAACCAAAATTTACTTGGTTTATGCATTAAAATGTCCAAATTATATGATCATATATATTTCTTAGTAATTACATCCTATCTATGGATCATATTGATTTCTTAGTAATTGCATCCTATCTTATATATAGAGATTATGATAAAGTGTAAATATTTATACTTTTCATTTTGATAAATCTAATATTTATCCTATAACTTGCTAAATATTTTTTTCTTGTAAATTATATTAATGTAATCCACTTTCACTTTAACATGAAACTAGACTTTGAATTTAAGTATTATTAAATATTTTATTATTGTAAATTATATTAATATAATCCACTTTAACATGAAACTAGACTTTGAATTTAAGTATTATTCAATCAATTTAAATTGCATAGCCTCATGAATTTTCAAATATGTTTTTAGGATTTTGAATGCATTTCTATTAATATTTTGTTATCATTATTAATAAAAAAAAATTAAACACAACACATCTAAGACTTGTGATTTCTAATTTTAAAAATGAAACTTACATTATATCCATATACACAAATTAACATTTGATTTACTTCTAATAATAAATAAACATCTAAAAAACATGAAAATTTGTAAATCAAGATGATAAAATAATTACTCACATTAAAATAAAAAGAAAAAATCAATCAAAATTGATGATAAATCTACCTATCATGCACATAAATATATTAATCAATGTTATCATAATAATGTGAGCATTGATTTTCAATATTAAAATAAAAAATATATATAATTTTATTTATTATTTATATAAACATTTTAATGGCCACATCAATAATAATATTATGATTTGATTTTTTAGTATTTAGTATATAAATTAAAAACTTTATTAAAAATTAAAATGAAATTTGTTTAATATTTTTTGTTTTAGATTAGAAAAAAATAATATTAAAGAGAAATTGTTATACCATAAGAATCAGAAGATTAAAAATAAATATACTATAGAGTGTTTATGTTTTAATTAAAAAAAGAAGAAAATCAACATTGTTAAAATAAAAACAAACTCTCACTAATTTTATAGTCAAATAGGACATTGGACAATTTCTAAAAAGTTAGGGGTAGAAAGAATATGTCATCTTTGTGACACTAAACAAATTGAAGATGAAAAATACTCTCTTAAAATGTCCCACATACAATATTGTTACAATACAAACTTTCCTCACATTTTAACTTATCAAAACTATAATGATCTATAAATTCTTTTCTTAAAAAATTTGATATACAAAAACAAAATTTTGAAACAAATCAAGTAATCCCTACTTTTTAAATTCTAATAAATAAAAATAAAAATTGACCATCATAAATTTTTTCATCATCATTAACAAAATCTTTATTAAAAAATTAATCAAATCTAATTAATCAAATATTAATAAGATTTTATTATTTTATAAATAATAATAATAATGTTTAAGATATAGTTAATTTGTTTGTTTCCATGAGAGATCCGTGGTCCGTGAATGAAGGTTCCTCTTGTAAATTTAAACTTTTTAAATGTGCATAGCTAAATAGCACACAAAACCTTAAACTCAATTTTACTATTATATAATTATATAAATAATAGTGTATAAGATACAGTTTGCTTGTTTCCATCAGAGGTAGGTCTGTGAGTAAGGGTTACTTTTGTAATATAAATAATAGTGTATCTTATAGTGTATAAGATACAGTTTGCTTGTTTCCATCAGAGTTCTGTGAGTAAGGTTCCTTTTGTAAATTTAAATTTGTTAAATGATGTTTACATAAATATGTTTACAAGTCATAGCTAAATAACACACAAAACTGCTATAATTAAATAATATATAAAACCTAAATTTTTTGAATATAATAAGTTTTAATTTATTATATTATTAAAAAAATACAAACCCTTGATGATCTTAACGTTCACTTGTACAAAATACTCTAATAATCCCCCACCCCATGTAAATATTTCAAATAGTTGAAATGAGCTTTCCATCGAACTATTATATTATATGAATGCTTTTCACGACCTCTCCACTTTAATTGGTCAGGCCATGTCATCATCACGGAAGGACGTCTGTGTATGAGATGATGTGGAGCACAATGCTGGATTTAGTTTACACCTGGAGAGGCTTTAAGCTTGCCATGTAGTTCGAAAACAACTTTGAATACATATGTAGTCATATTTTACTCTATTTGGTCAGGCCATGCCATCATCACGGAAGAAAATTCAGCTGGACATCTCTCAATGAGATCATAAGAAGCACAATGCTGGATGGAGTTTTACATCTTGAGAAGCGTTTGAGCCTTACTCTAGGCTCTTGACAATTTTTCTGTTTCCACAACAATTAATTTAGTTCACCAATAACCTGCATACCTAGATACATATATAATGAACGGCACCTGAATTCATTGACTGTAAAAAACACACAGAAATAACTGTCCACAAGCATATGCTATTCAAAATAGAATTCATGCCTCTATGTCCACATGCTGGCATGCTTGAAGAAACATCCAATGGTCTTTAATGATGTCCAACAAGAACACAATAGTAGAAGGGCAAAACTCATAAGATAGATATCATGTGAGACTATTGTAATCGTCAACAGCTGAATGTAGTGTGCTTAGCTCACCATAAGTCCTGGTATGTTTTGGTAAACAAACTTCAATTTTTTAAGTAATGTTTCCAACCAGTTCTTTAACAGAAGTCAATTCCTGCCCCAAAAAATCCAGATTGTCCACATTTGTTTTGGCAGGATCACCAACATAACCATCCTTCTGGCTGAGGAATTCTTGCATGTGCTTTTTCTTTAGGGTTCTCCGGCGTTTTTTCCCTTGTGGTATTGCCATATCTTTCTTTCTTTCAGCATGTCCAAGATCTCTGCGAGATAAAGTGAAATGTTCATAACCAAAACTGTATCCGTCCTCTTCGCCATCTACACTGATTTCGGCTGGGTTCTGATTCAGTGTGCAAATTTCTACCTTGCAAGCCTTTTTTCCACAGAAAGCGGATTCCTCATTTTCTTTGCTGAGTTTCAGTACCTTCGCTTTCTCTGTCTCCTTTGTTAAGTTTTGTTGTGGATTAGGTCCCAACAGCCAAGAGGATTGGAAGCAATGGTGTCTATTCTCAGGGAAATTATCAAGAGCAGATCTGTGGTTTCTTTTTCGATTCATAGCCATCGGTGTTGGCCTATATGATCTTAAGCCTTTGGTAGAACTTGACCCTTTTACAACCTTCGTACTCTGATAATCAGGAGAGGTAGTAGAGAAAATCTGTAGATTGTCATTGTTATAACCATTTGTACATCGCAATCCCTTCTTCCTTTTTTTGCCTGAAAATAGTGTACCTCGGAAGGGAGATTTGGTCCTCAAAATAGAGGATTCCAGGGCGACCTCAGCTTTGCCATTGACTGCGAAAGAAGGCATAGAAATTCCAGAGAGCAAGTTTGACGCATAATGCCCAGAATGCCTGAACTTTGTAACAGGAGGTATAGTTTTTATTGAGCTCGTGATTTGTCCATTCATACACATGCTATCTTGAATGGGTTCTGAACCTTTAAACACTCTTTCAGTGCCAGAAAGTGTTTCCCTTTGATTCCTCCCCGTTGCCCCTGATGAGGGAAACCAACTGACATGCTTTTGTGAAGAGGGATGAGATAGATGGGAGAAATTTCTGTTGCCTCTATTCTCTGTTGCTATGCTTTCTTCATTTCCACCCTTTGTTGGAACTGATACACTTTGCTCCGTTAGCTTCAGCACAGGTGTGGAGGGAAAACAGTAATTCTTCCCAAATGGTTGCCTTGCTTGGGCATTTACCTGCTGCAATAAAGCCGAGTTACTTTGTCCGTTGAAATAAATAAGACCTGAACCTCCATCTGTTCTTATTGAGAGATTTGGAAGAAAATTTCGTTTGTGACTCTCAGATAGAATATCAAATGTTTTGCCAGAATATCTTAGATGTGAACTTTCACTGGTCAAGTTTTGTGGATCGTCAGTGCCTGTGAGGTTTAGATGTGAGTATCCATTATGATTAAGGGAGGAGTCGAATTTATTTTGAAAAACTGGAAGCACTGAACCAGTGAAATCTGATAATGGAGGGGTAGCTTCCCTGCACAGGTTTTGCATTTGCATATGACCACAATATGTGGATACTCTCGGCAACTGCATAGAATCTACCACCATGCTGTTTGTAGAGAAAGATCCACACTGATCACACTGAGTATTAGCTACATGTGATTTAGTGCCATCCACGGGGAATGACAGATTAGACGCAGAGACGGTTTCATCCAAAACTGGTGCAACAAAATCTCGAGAGTATTTCCCACATGGATTGAACCACTGGGTTGACGGCAACCTGGCCAGATCACCCTCACATGAGATAGATGTGATCCCTTCGTTATTTGAAATGATTGAGTTCTCTCTTACAGCCTGGGAAACATCTGTTTGGCCATAGTCTACTAGTAAATCACTTTGGCATTGATTTTTTGATGAAGCCTGCAGGTTTACTTTGCCAGTTTGTTTGGACTGTGCCTTAATCTTAGGTGTTGCATTGTTCTTCTTGAGGCCTGTTCTCCCTTCTACATGTTTATTGGCCTGACTCGTAGCTGCTTCTTTCATTTTCAATTTTGTTCTTTCCTTCTGGAGGTTATGGCTTTCCTGAAAATGTTTGAGGTTTGATAGACCTCGCTCATGTTGATTTTTAGCCATTAGCTCGACAATGTCCATAGGTATCTGATCTTCCATTACATAAAGATTCTGTCTACTTTGCTCATATTCAGGGTTAAGGAAATTGTGCTGAGGTGCCTTGTCTCTTGATTCTGACAGAAAAAGTGAGGTGCCTTCAGGCATTTGAAGAGCATTGGTGACAGCTTCCGATAAGCTTGAAGTTGAGGAATTCTGAACCAGAAAACGAGTAAACTTTGTTATAGAGAGCTCTCTTATTTTTTAAGAAGGGGAAAATGTAACTTAAATCTGCGCATTCTTAATGAATCAGAAGCATATGAAAGCATACATATCACCCAGGTTTACATTAGTTTATTTAAATTAGCCCTCGTCACTAAAATCCAGATATGACTTGCACGATGAAGTTGCATCAGAATGGGTTTGTGACTTGAATATAAGAACTGTGAGAAAATAAAGACAGTGAAATCCAGATATGACTTGCACGATGAAGTTGCATCAGAATGGGTTTGTGACTTGAATATAAGAACTGTGAGAAAATAAAGACAGTGAA
Organism: Picea glauca; assembly: GCA_000966675.3. Taxonomy (NCBI): domain Eukaryota; kingdom Viridiplantae; phylum Streptophyta; class Pinopsida; order Pinales; family Pinaceae; genus Picea; species Picea glauca. The sequence goes on from JZKD02S1837612.1 coordinate 50,438, forward strand.
ACAATCAAGCATCATATCACTTATTTATATTTGATCACTCTAAACCCAAGAGAATCTATTTGATCACTCTAAACCCAAGAGAATCAGAATAATTATCTTCACTGAGTCTAGCAGGACAACTGAGAAAAATAAACATGCATACATGCCATATTAAAACATAAACTGGCAACTGGTCTAACCAACATGTGAGCCTCTTCTAAATGGCTTTCCATATTAAAACATACTGTCAACTGGCGTAACCAACATGTGAGACTCTTTTAAATGGTTTTCTTTCGAGCATTTTAAAATTCATGGCATAACCAACATGTTAGCCTCTTCTAAATGGCTTTCCATATTAAAACATAAACTGTCAACTGTCAACTGGCGTAACCAACATGTGAGACTCTTTTAAATGGTTTTCTTTCTAGCATTTTAAAATTCAAAACCAGATTCAAGTTTTAGCATTCAATGTTGTTGGCAGAAAGAAAAAATAATATCAGAATGTAGATTGTATTGATGTCTATTCATATAAGTAATTTTACTTACAAATAACTATTTTTATTTTTAATAATATTTATATAAAAATTAGATAGTAAAATATCAACTTAGTTGAATTTTAATTTAGTTTAGAAATCTACAATCATGTCATATAACAATAATACCATGTTAGAATTGAAGTTAAGAAAACAATGTTCCATAACTATTTTGTTAGGCAGTTATGTTGCATATTGTTTTGAAGAGTTAAAAGAAATATTTTTTTATAATTTCAATAAAGATTAAAATTTTTAAGACAGAATAAAATCATATATTCTTATCAACATAGTAAAAGTATTCTATATTTTAAAGCATTTCTTATCTTATCCTAGGATATGTGAATGAAATTGAAAAATTATATTAAACTTTAAAAGACAAACTATTAAGAAAATGGCTATTAACTTACATTAATCATATCACCTTTGCTCTATCTTTAAGGCATGAAAAAATCATATATATTTATCAACAAAGAAAAAGAAATTTATATTTTTAAATATCCCTTACATCTTTACCTAAAACATGTTAAGAAAATTGAAAAATTATATTAAACTTTAAAAGATATATTATTATTTAAAAGATATATTATTAAGAAAATAACTATTAACTTACATCAATCATATCACCAAACTATTAAAAAAATAACTATTACGTTACATTAATCATATCACCTTTTCTCTTTGCCAATTTCTTTGTCAACTAAGAACCCTACTCGTAAAAGTTAAAAATTTTACCAGTACAAGGAGAATTATACTACCATTTGTTTTCAAATCACATGAACTTAAATACCAAAGCAATATCTGATAATCTCAAATCAAATAGATTATTTCTCCCATAAAGTTCATAGATATTAGACATATAAGTCATTAGCCTTGCTAATGTTTCCTTCGTTTTCTGAAAGTTCATAGATATTAAACATATAAGTCATTAGCCTTGCTAATGTTTCCTTCGTTTTCTGAAGTCGTTGTGATGTACAAGGTTGAAAACTGTTGATGTTAAGAGGGAATTTGCTTAATAAATTAGAGGATTATGCATTAGTTTGAAATAGGTAATTCTTTATACCTAAGGAAAATATGTGGTAGAAATAGGTTGTACAAGGTTATCATTATTATAAGAAAATCATATTTTTGGAATAAAAATAAGGATGGATTGCTCAACTAATTTTAAACCTTATTATATAAGATTTTTTTTTAGACAAGAGCTGAAAGGAGTTCACAGTTGAAGAGAAATGTTGGACATACTTCTTTGTTCTTTGTTGATATGTTGGTCATGGCCTGATGTTTTAATAATCCTATAAAAACATAAATGAAAAATATATAAAAAAATATTAAATTAAGTTAAATCAAATCCACAACAAGGTTCACTAGAATTTGATTTTAAAATAAGATTTTTTTTCAACTATAATAATCTCCACTTAAATGTTTAAGTATCTTTTTAAAACATAGTATATAACCAAAAATGTTACATTGTAATACTAATTTTTCATCATATTTAATTTGTAAAATCAATATTTCCCTTATTTATATAATAATAGGCAATAACATGGCTGTTTTACAAGATGTATGTACTAGTTATATTTAATATGCATTTTAAAATTTCATATATAGAGTTCCAATATTTCATTTCTCATTTTTTTTTTGATGAGTTAGAGATATGTATTCTCAATCTTTATAATCTTTAGATATATTTTAAGTTTTAGTTTAGATGGATTTATAATAATGTCTATCTTCAATGCATACAGGTAAACATGAAGAGATGATGATAGTGTATATATTTAATGCACTAAATGTATAGTAAATACATATAAAGAAATGATATATCACACCTATCTCTATTTGAATTACACTACATATTGATATGTTTTAAGTTTTAGTTTAGATGGATTTATAATAATGTCTATCTTCAATGCACACAAGTAAACATGAAGAAGGTAAATATGAAGAGATGATAATAGTGTGTATCTTCAATGCATCAAATACATAGTAAATACACATAAAAAGATAATAGATCACACCTATTTTTATTTGAATTACACTACATATTGAAATAAAGGATACATATTTCAAATCTATACAAATGATAAACTTATCAAATATTGAAAATTTAAATTTAGATTAATGTCTATATTCAATGTATTAAATACACTTACACTTAAACTAAAATATGAGAAAATTAAAATCTAAAAAACAATCAATTTAAATCTACACAAATGTTAAACTCATATTGAAGTTTTAAATTTAAATTATTGAAGTTTTAAATTTAAATTAATGTTCATTTTCAATGTAACAAATGCATTTTTTATATTATTGAATATATGATTACACAAATTTAAATATATAAAAAGGAAAGAGTTGATAGATCACCCTACCTTTATATAGGTTATAGAACATTCACAAAATTAAATACTACATCAATCAAAATATTATAAAAATATTTTCAAATAAAAATTTTACCTTTTTAATTAAGTTAATTCAATATACTCATCTCATCTCTTAATTAAGTTAATTCAATATACTCATCTCATCTCTTATAAGTAAGAGAATTATAACATATGTATTAATTATAAGATTTTGATATTTTGTTTTGTTTATGTTATTTCGAAAGAACACAAAACAAAATATCATACATATGTATTAATTATAGTATTAATTATAAGATTTTGATATTTTGTTTCGTTTATGTTCTTTCGAAAGAACACAAAACAAAATATCATACATATGTATTAATTATAGTATTAATTATAAGATTTTGATATTTTGTTTCGTTTATGTTCTTTCGAAAGAACACAAAACAAAATATCACAATTAATGAAATACATTTTACAGGACATATGCCAATGTAGAATACCTTCGTTAGTTTGTGCAGAATAAGTACCAATAGAATAAAGATTTTAGTTAGTTACTGATCTGTCCATGCGGAAGAGGAAAAAAATGGAAATACATACCTTCGCAACGAACGTTGAACAAGCATCTATATATTCAATTCCTATGCCGGACTGCTTCTTCCTGACTTCAAGTTTTTCTGGGCGTCGTTTCTTAATTATAACATTATTCATCTCTGCATCAATGTTGACTTCAGATATGCCATTAGTAACAATTGTAGGTTTGGATGATTTTTTGACAGCATCTATGGTAATTTTCATATGATCTTCCTTTGGACGTGAGGATTTCATAGTGTTCTCAGTCATGCCTATAATTTCTTCCTTTTCATCATTAGACTTGTACTCTTCTGGCTCTTTATTCCAACTTTCTGGGCAGGACGGCTTAGAAGCAATAATATCTGATATTGATCGCTTCTTCTGTGGCTTCCTTTTACTCCTGGATTCACTGACCTTCAGCATCCCAGTTTGTTCTAATAGCAGCATATTCTCCTTCTTCAGTGAGGCCTGGCTAGTGGAAAATGCAGCGCATTCTTTTACTTCAGTTATCTTGTTTATATTCTTATGGTCAGAACATGAACTGTCATTGCCATTCGAACATGTTACATCATTCCTGTTATCTAAGGCTCTATGAGCATCATCCCCGTTTTGGATGTTAAATTTCATTGTTTGAACTGTCAATGGTTCTACAATGGAAATTGTTCTCTCGTATTTTCCTTCAACAACCTGTTGACCAGGTTCAACATTTTCAGCGTAAGGAATGCTTACAGGAACATTTCTGATATTTATTGACTTGTTTGCATCTAAGGAATCTTCAGAGTCTAATATTGGACAGATTGCTTGTTCCCTTTCTTTACCTTTCACCTTTTCACTTATTTTTTTAAATACATTCTTGTTCCTGGAAAAATACTCCCAAGAATTAGGAGCCTGTCTAGGAATATGAAATTCTTCAGATTTGTTTTTTTTTGAGCCCAACTCATTCCTTTTTTTACTTAGTAACATGGATGACATTGTTTCCATTACTGCCAGTGCCATCTCATCACATACTGCATTCTCGTCCTGTTCGCGAGGACAACTGTCTGTCATATTTATGATTTCCTCAGAGTTTCTGGAATTTGATAGACAGTTGGAGGTTCCACTTATGTTCTTGTCCAAATCTGCGATCTCAGATTTGTGATTTTCTTGCTCCACTGGAACAGTACTTTCAGTGCTTACATGTTCCTTTATACAATCTGTGACTACTCCCTCGTCTTTCTTCTTTTTGTCAGTTTCATATGCAGAGGATCCTACAGCGTCACCTGACTTCAACTCAACTGTGAGAGTCTCTACTACTTCTACTTCTATGTCGTCTAGCATATTTTCCTTTGGTTTTTCCTGCATATCAACAGATACTACTTTGTCGTTTAGCATATTCTCCTTCAATTTTTCCTGTATATCAACACTGGAAGTAGGTAAATGCATTCTGGACATCAGGCCTCCACGATCAAACCTACCATCACAGGCCTGCATGGATGTATGTGAGACCCTAATATATTCTTTCGCACATGGGCTCTGACCAGAAATGCTAATGTCCCTTAAACAGTTTTCACAATTCCACCATCTATAGTCAGGTATTTCTAGAGGGGGTAGTGCCATATTGCCTGCTTCCAGTAAGTGCTGAGGAAATGGCCAGCAAGTGTTTCGATCCAGTTTACGAATTGTTGCAACATAACCACTGCAATAAATTAAAGTAAAATAAAAAGTGAGCAATGGAATTGCTTAAATCTGCAATAAAACCATTGTCTAAAACCATTGTCTGACCTATTCCTCTCTGAACTAACGCGGAAAAGGTATAAGAAAGAAAAAGATTGGGAACATCTTATAGGCCAAAGCAATGCTTATTAAAATCTAGCAAATTACCTATAGACGTAACAGTTCTAGGTATATCAAAGTTCCAACGTCCATGACAATTCTCATATACAAGATGCGACAACTACATTCCTTTTATGAGGAAAGGTTTTGACAGCCACATGATCACATGGACATTGTCGACATGAGTTAACAATTGATTGAACTCGGTTCTAAACAAATTTTAACTTCTGTATTTGCGTGCTTCCAAAGTAAAGAGAAACTTGCAATAGATTTATGAAACAAATCGCAATGAATAAGCATTAATATCTGAATAGTTACAACCATGAGTATTATATACGCGTATGTGTGAAAGAAGTTTGAAAGGGATCGAGTTTATAAGAGCTGAATTGACGAAAAGTTGAAAACTATGTACATCTCTATGGTCTAGATTCCAGACCCCAGAAAAATCTAGAAACTGAAATTATGATCTTTAGAATGAACAAAACGATGTCATGAACGAACCAGAAGTCTTAATTCACGTCTGCGTCTTTCTAAAGGTTTTTGCTTAAAATATCGGATGGTAATTTCTTAGATCGTGAGAGCGTAATCACACAATCGAACATCGTTTACAAGTATTTTAGAAGCAGATCATAAGACGAAAAAGGAAGGAAACGTAATTTTCTTACCGAATACTGAAGCGCTCGCATGTGTTGCTTTTGATAGAAATCTTGTCGTCAGCTAAACGTCGGTCCGTTTCATGTCCATCTGCGTCCACAACCTGCGCAAAGAGTTTTCATGTTCTTCGTTACAGAAGATTAATCAATAACGAGTCGCATCATTTAAATACCTAAACTGCTCAAGTAGCTTTAGGTTCGCGTCACCTTCGGTTCGACATCATTGTGCTGCGAAGCGATGGTGACATCCTGGGCATCCGCCATGACGCAAAACTGTAGGGGTTTCGAACCTCGGCCAATTATCTGCGAGCATTTACATTATCCAAACCCTGAAAATATCAGATATATTTATGTGGTACGCAGGCCAAAACAACTGCCTTCTGACTGAATGTATTTACGTCAAATAACGGAGGGTAAAACTAATATGCGCCAATTGACATGAATGGGCGCTCATTTCGTCCTTTGGCCGGGTGGGTTTAGCTCAAGCGAATTGTGTATGATGGGTTATGGTACTTACTATAAAGTAAGCACCAGACAAATTATAAAAACAATATTAACCCTAACTAATTAGCAAAACCGAAGCTCAAGCGAATAACGTGTATGATGGGTTATGCTCCTTACCATAAAGTAAGGACTGGACAAATTATAAAAATAATATTAACCCTAACAATATGTTAGGAATGTCGAGTTTAAGCGAACGCGTAAAACTTGTACAGTGCAGCTGTCATGGGGACGGCCCTCGACTAATTCGTCCGAATTCCAACATGTGGCAACATGGCAGACTTAACATATTGTTCACACTGGAATTCACAAAAAAAAATCCAATTGCTAAAAAAAAAAATGAAGCGCATGGGCCATATAACATAAGGGGGAAATGTAGAAACCCTAGCTGTTTAAGATTCCAAGGCGGTCTGAGCACGCACCTTAAATCCTCCGTCCGTACGCGTCACTTCTTGGCAAGAGACAGAAATAGCTGATGACCGAAGGAGAAAATTATGAAGCTTCAGAATATTTTGCGACTCAGGTCGTAGGATCGAGGCTCGCCAGATTTCAAGCCTAAGCTGTTTATGCGAGCTGTGATTTGCAATGTGCTGAACAGTTGTGAATTAAATCTCTCGACCTTTCTGTAAAGATTTGAACAGAAGAAGAAAACCATAAATATATATTTAGATAGAGAGAGAGCAGTACTGATTTCAGTTCCAAATCAAAGAAATAAAAGTCAACGGCGAGAGCCGTTTCAGCCCAAGTTAGATCAACACTCACAGATTCCAACTTCGAACGGCGCGAATCGTTTCAGCCCACAGATTTCAACTTCGAAGCCCAGAAGGGTGTCCGATCCCGCCGATAAAAATGAGGTCAGATTCCGACCGCCCCCGTCTGTATAAATCCTTTGTCCCGAGATTCGCTAGCTAAATCGAAATAACTCATAAGACGATTAGATTTTACCTCTAATCGATTGTATAGAGCAGAAAGGCACAAAGGTCCTCTCGAAATCGGAAAACCCTAATAGGTAGGGTATGATTTATATTTACGGTTTGTACTCTCCTCTCCTTTCTTCTTCCAGTGGAAGGAAAGTATGAATACTATAAAACGCAAAATGATGGAGTCCAACTAATACCCCTGTGGAAAGGACAGAAAATTGTTCTGATGTCCAGTAAACTGCATACACGTGATTCCAGTAATAATAATATTACTTTTTCATTTTCTCTTCCTCGGGGAGATATTCCAAACCCTGTAGGCATTGTTTTGCATGAAAAGTGATATTTCAAGTGGTCGATAATGGACACGTGTAAGTACTCATTGGTATGAAAGAATTCTCAAAAGTCTTCTATAATAATATTAATGGGTTTCATCATCATACTCTCGATTTCAGAGAGTTTCACATTTGTCTTAGTTCGTCCCTTTTCTCCACTTTAATGTTCAGAGAGTTTCACATTTGTCTTAGTTCGTCCCTTTTCTCCACTTTAATGTGTACTGCATCCATTTTCAATATCACTTCTTTGTATCGTTTTTATGTGTTTTCGTATAATTTCTTCTGCATTATAAATTAACTATTGCATATGGTTTTCCCAAAAAGGATGATGTTTAATTAAAAAATAAAATTAATTAATTTTCATTATTAAATTTTAAAATTTATTAAAATTTTTTGTTTTTATGTTATTTTAGTTTTAAATATGGTAGAAGTATTAATATCTTTATTTATTAATTTAAATAACTAAAAATAATATATTAAATGAAGAGTGATCATCATCACTATAATTTTTTGGTCAAAGATTTTGAGAATAATTAAATTATTAAAAATGATGAAATTATATTTTATATTATGAATAATAAAGTATGTGAAAATGAAATGATATTTGATGTTTTTTTAATTTGCATTCATATAAATTTTTGAAATGTTAATATGTGAAGCTTTTCAACTTACTTTAACATTTTAACATGTTATATATATATATATATATATTCTAGTGGGGTAGCTCAATTTGTTTGAAGGAAT
>JZKD02S1837612.1:58836-77376 GCA_000966675.3 Picea glauca
TATTATAGTGAAAAACTCCATTCATTCATATTTATGGTTGTAATTTTCTAGAATATTTTTATATTTTATAAGTGTTTTATATAGTTTATAAAAAAAATTATGAAGAATTACAACAAATTATAATAAAAGGTATTTTTAAAAGTATTTCATGAAAGTTTTTATACCATTTATAAAATAATATGAAAAATTACAATGCTAGTTTTGGAGTTTTTTTTTATATCAAAGATATCTCCTTTCATAATAAAATCATTTTATGGGGTTTTCTAAAACATCTTTACCAAAATTGGTAAATTACATATTTGTTTTGTTCATAGAGATAACAAGTTATATAAGGTATTTAAATCTCCATGTTTAATTGGGTGTTTTTATATTACTTGTGTATATATAGGAAAATATAACATCACATGTATATGATTTTCAATTTCTCTTTGTTTACAAAATAAATATAGAAATTATGTTCTATTTATATATTTCTATCTTTGTGTTTAAATTGTTAGGTGATGAGAACTTATGGTGAATTGACAAATTATATATTTTTTTATGCATTTTTATTTTCTTCATGAAGTATATTTGTTCTATATAAGTAATCATTAGGTCAATTTAACATTGAATTTTCTAGTACATTCTAGTGTACCATGTTGCAAATGCCTGATTCTTCAATGGAAAATCTTCTTCAATTCCTCATTTTTTAATTAATTTCATCTCATCACAATACCAACCTTTATCTTGAGATACACTCTTTTCTTGGTGTGGCATTATGTTAGTGTCCATATGTATTATTTTGATTATATATGTTATAAATTGACATAATGCTTCTCCTTCTAATTGCAACATACATATTTCTTAGCCCAAGGGGTTAACTCATATGGTTGTCATGATTGTTGTTGGGCATTTAATTGGTTTTGTGTTAGCAAGTTCCTATTTCAAATTACCCTATGTTAGGCACACTATTCTACACTAATGGGTTTACTAGGGATGACATCCATAAATTTTGAGAAGCATCCCTTGGGTTTCCCTATGAGTTTTTCCTTTAAAGAAAAAAACATACATCTTTACGCTAACATTATAGAGAAAGGAGTTTGTTTTTTTAATCCCTGTAATAAAAACCATTTTTTGAATTCTTTCAGCTTTATTCTAGGATTGTTTAGAGAGGCCTAGACCTTAAACTGGACAACCATACAAAACTATTGTTTGTACCAATGCTCTGAAAAGTGGCTTTATCAATTTTTAACTCCAAATATAAATTTGTCAACATTTATTTTGTATAGAATAGAGGACCTTCATGCCTCCTATTACACATTTCTCCACAAAGGAGTTCCAATAATAACTAGAATTAAAACTAGGCCTAGGACATTAATATTCTATAAAAGTTGTTTAGGGAAACAAGATTCCTTTGAACATGATCTTTGTTCTTTCACAATAACACAACATCATATATATAAATCAACAATAACAAAGTGAAACCTATTATCCATATTCCTCCTCCCCTATTCTTTGTGGTCCAATCTTCTAAATGAACTATAAATAAGTCAAATAATGTTACCAAGAGGAGACATCCTTGTTTGACACCAATATTAATAATGATCTTGACTTTCCTTCTAATTTTATAGTTTACTGTACTGCATCATATGTTTAATAACCTTTTCATATAAGTAAAAAGTTGTTTCTCTCCACTCAACTAGATTTCCTACCTTTGCTTAGCAAAATCAAGAAAAAAAACAAAAATCTAAATTACTTTTTCCTCATTCTTTCTCAACATCTCTAAGAAGTAGTAGGTAATCAAAAATCAACTTAACAAGGATCCCTTACAATGTTTTCATCAGTCAATTTACATTTTTTATCTCTATAATGATGTCAAATTTATTAGCAAAAAAAACTACTCCCCATTATGATTTTGTAATTTCTATCATTATTTATTTCATTTCCTCTGTGAATAAATATTACTTTGCTAACCTTCTCGTTAAAAAGAAACATGTTCCATATGACTACTGGAATATATCTTTGAAAGTGCATGAAAAGGTGGAACTCCACATTTTAACATTTGATCATTTAAGTAGTTAATAGTCATATATCTTTGAAAGTGCATGAAAAGGTGGACCTCCGCATTTTAACATTTGATCATTTAAGTAGTTAAGCTCTATGGATCATGTGCCTTTCCATTTACCATATGATTAATTCCTACCACAATGTCTTGTTTTTAAATAACCTATATTTATCTTCTTGAAAAAGTAGAGGTATTGCCATGAATATGGACAAAAAATTTCTCACAAACATGACAGTTAACATTGAGGTTGTTGTAATTCTAGTCATGATTAGGCAGGTCTCGATAATGAACATCGAGGTGGTAGCATCCCTGGCCCTCTGCATGGTACGCCAGCTTCGTGGAACTCTGGTAGCACTTCCAGCAACGTTTACTTGACAGAAGAGCTCTTCAACATGGTCTTGGAGACTCGGCGGACCTGAAGTATAAAATAGAGCAAATGGATCAAAGAATTTCTTTGCTGGTGACCACGCTGGTTCGTCCAGAACTCATGCGAGAGGCACTCACTCTGTCTGCCCAGGATGCTATCCTCTTGAATGAGCCTAATCCTCTGGCTGCATGCAGTTCCGACATTCCTCTAGCTGGTCAAAAGTCGGCTTCGGGCTAGTCTTGGTTGTTGTCTTTAAAGTTAGTTTTTACTATCATCTTAATGCTTCTTTTGTTAGGGATATAGTTCAAGTTTTAAATAGGGATATAGTTCTTCTTAATGCTTCTTTTGTTAGAGAGAATAGCTCCTGAGAGATCAAACTGTCTGTTTTATATTTTTTTGTCTTGAAAGAAGACATTATCACTTTACTTCAGACTTGAGCTGGCTGCCAGAAAACTGTCCGTATAACCTCACTGTTTTGTCCGTATAACTTCATTGTTTTATTGAAAATAATATAATGTTAGCTGACTTAAAAAAAGCTTTGAGGTTGCTGTAGATGCTTGATAGGTGATTTTAATTTTAAAATTTTCTCGCATAGATGGTTTTCATATGGATTGTCTTCATCCGATTCTTCCCTTGATATATTTGGTGATAATTGTTTTCCATGTTTCACGCTCCAAATTATGGACAAGAAACGAAATTGTCTCGGGTATATGGTGTTTGATGGAGCTGTTGGGTGGCTAAACATACTAGCTCTAAATTTTCAAAATTGCAATGGGGAATTTTTAATCTAGAGAACTTATCCATGTGTATTATTTTTTATTGTAAAACTTCTTCAGAGCCTTATTGTAATCATGTTCTTGGGAATGAACATAACAACCATCATATCTCTTCTCAGAGATAAGCTACCATTATTCTAGCAATCTTGTTTTCCCACAGTTTCAGTTTTATTGTATATCTGTTATTCTGTGTTAAAAATCTTTTGATAATAATATGTATTCATTTCATTCTGCTCATAAAGTTTGGATCAGGTGACAAGGAAAAATTTGCATGGAGGAAGGCACAACAACGAGCATTTGATGATATGAAGCATTGCTTGTGCTCATCTCTAGTACTCTCCTTACCCAATCTACAACAACCATTCAATATTGGGACTAATGCATCCAACTATGTTGTAGGTGCATTTCTCACTCAACACTACTATCCAGAAATACCTCACCTATGATAAGGAAATGTATTCCATTGTACAAGTCTGTCGTCAATGGAAACATTACATTCTAGGAAAGGAGACAATCATCCACACTGATCACAATCCTTTGCAGTTCATACAGACAGGGGAAGCTACAGAACAACTGCTATCAAAAGTGTTCCACATACCTGCAACGGTTTCATCTCAACATTAAATATAAGACAGGGAGCACAAATTGTGTGGTTGACTACCTCAATCGACCTCTTGTGGTTGTACTCACCACTGTGCTCCATTCCTGTGGGAATGAGGCATCTGAGTGGCCCCAACTTTATCAGTGAGAGCCTGACTTCGCCACCATCTATCAACTCTTGGGTACAGGCACGAATGTCTTTCACATTTAGGATGGACTGTTATGCCATCTGGGCCACCTCTGTGTTCCTGCAAGCAAGCGTGTAAAGATGATTTGGGAGGCTCACTACATTCTCATAGCCTCCAAGAAGAGCATCACAGCGGTAGATATTGCCAAGCTCTTCTTCGAACAAGTGTGGGTACATTTTGGGATACCAGAGACCATCATCTCTGATCAGGATAACAGATTCCTCAGCACATTTTGGTCGTGTCTCTAGTCATTGTTGGACGCCAAGATCACTAAATCCACCCTCAAATTGATGGCCAAACAGAGGTCGTCAATTGGATGATTGTGCACATCCTACGCATGTATAACTCTAAGAATTTGTGTACATGGTATGAGAGTCTTCCCTATGTTCATCACAACTACAACATGGCTCTCCATATCTCCACCGACCATATCCCATTTCAAGTGGGGCTTGCATTCCAACCCTTGGGTCCCATTGATGTCACGCTATCTCTTGCAACCGCACAGAAAAAATATTCCGATGTTCAGTTTGAGGCCAACAAAGCAACAAGATTCATTGAGCGGATTCAACACATCCGCCAACAGGTCCATGAGATTTTGCAGAAATCCAATGTTAAGTACAAGGAGCATCATGATCAACACCGAGTACTACACAAGTTTTAGGTGGGAGACAAGGTCTGGTTACATTTGTAGAAATAACACCTTACAAGGCCCCATCGGAATCTCCATTCATTTCTCTATGGGCCTTACACTATCACCAAGGCTACAAGAGACAATTGTTTTGAGCTCAACACTCCCCCCTTCCCTGGACTGCACCCACTATTCAATGTGGACCTCCTTCGACCATATTTTCCACCATTATTGGACACCTCAGAGATCGCAGAATAGTTAAAACCAACATAGTTCAATCATAACTTCATGGAACATGAATCCACTAATCATATATTGGACACACAGGTCAAGGACACTTGCCAGCAGAGAATCGAGCTTTATCGAGTTGTCAAGGAGCGCCTACACCAAGGAAAATGGCTCACCTAGGGCCAAATTCAACATACATTTCCTCACATGATGGGGTAACTCAACATAATGGATACCATTGCTTCCTAAGGGGGGAGGACTAATCTAGGTGGATATTGGTGGCCACCCACCTATTCTAGTTGGCTCGTTTTGATATTTTTAGTTCAACACGTTCTTATGTAATTATTTATAATTATGGGTTCTACACTTTTGGGGTTGTCTAAAGCCCTACAAAACTGTCGAGTCGAGATTGGTGGCTACCCACGTAATCCAACTGGCTTATTTTGGAATTTTTCATGTCAGTACATCTTTCTGTACTTCCAAGGCTATTTTGGGGCCCTAAACAATGGTTTTTTGGAATTCCATAGTAAAACTACAAACAAAGTTAGAGTTTGATGGCATAATGTGTAGTTTTCTAAAATACCTTTCCAATGGACTATCACGCGCCTAAAACAGAGGTCGTATGCAAAAGTTATGACCCTCAAGTTGAGGTACCAACTTACCCATCGGGGCCCACATAACTTTTGGCATTTCATCTCCTAGGGTTAGGTTTTTGGATATCTAGGGTTTTGGAATTCATGAGCAATGTTAAAAAGGCCTCTGGAGGCTCATTGTAATCATTTTGGTCAGAAGGATGCATGTAGAAGCCACATCTCTTCTCATATATAGCTACCACCATTCGAGCAAGTTGGTTTCAGTTCTGTAGTTTTACAGTTTCAACCAATTTTATTTATTCAATAGAAGTTATTGTTCACTCGATATCTGTGTTATTGTATTCAGTCTGTTATTCACTTTGTTCCACTCATACATATGGATCAGGATTAGTCAACAACCCTAATTCCTTAACCAGAAATATGAAACCATCGACAAAAAACATGTGTTGAAAAACCGTCCAACAAGAAAACTGAGGAAAAAAAAATCAAGGGCGCCCCCCTTGAACCCTGCTTAGGGGAATCTGCCCCCCGTGCTCCCATAGGCACTACTACTAGTCGTTCAAATAATATAATGCATATCCAACACTCTTTAGATTTATTTTCTCCTCTATCTCTAATAATATGTTCCTTTTTCTTTCTTCTAGTTGCTTCACTTCAAATTTCTAGTCAATTTTCCAAACCCTTCACTATTATATAGGGTTCCAGACCTTCTTCCACCTCTTTAAGGATCCTATCATCTTTTATTTTTGTCCCTATCGAGCTATTATCTTCTTTGTCACTTTCAGGTTTTCTTGAAATTGAAGTGGGGCAAACTCTCTTATATGTTCATCAAATGGATTCCAAACATTATTGATATTTTTGACAAAATATTCCACCTTTATCCATTCTAGATTTAGCTTGAAGGGGTTAGGTAGTTTTTCCTAGGCAAGGGACACTTATAAGACAACCAGATTATGGTTGAGCCCCCCTCAAGGCTACCCATTTTCTTACTAGAATAACTTCATCCAAAAACCCTTAAGAGATTAGAAAGTTTTCAAGCCTCTTTGCTCTCCTATCTTTCCATGTTCTCCTATTTCTCCAAGTGGGAGTTACTTTTTCTAGTTCAATGTCTATTACACTTTTTGCTTCTAGATTTCTTATAAAATATCATGATCATCCATGTCACTTATAGGTCCCAAAATTTTTGAAACCCCTGAAGTAAATTTTAAGTCCCCCCTATCACCACAAGGCCACTCTCAACTCATTTTGTATTGAATAATTTCTTCCATTACTCCATTCAATCAAAGTAGGGACCATAAACATTTAGGATAGTGATTTCTTTCCCCAAATCCATTCAGAACAAGGCCACCCCTAGACCTATAGGAAATTCCCAAGAGTTAGATAGGGTATATGAAGGCCTCTTCCATCCAATTATGGTGGTAAGTTAGATAGGGTATATGAATACCTCTTCCATCTAGTTACATACCCACCAAATCCCCCAATAGCATTAATATAAGTAAACTCCCATTCAATCATAAATATTTGGGTTCATTCCTTTGGGTTTTAATTTCTATATAAGCCTCATGATGGCCAATGGCCAATTTCTTTAAGGGATTAGCAAGTCTCTAAATATTGGGGTTAAGAAGATCATTTAAGCCCCTCATTAGGGGTATATGTTCTAAGAGCCACAATTAGAGATAATTTTTTGCAACATCTTGATGATTGTTGTCTCTATGCCATATGTTGATTTTTCAATAAGCTAGGTTAAGCATGTAGTTCATTTCATTTTAGCATTTTTCTTAACCATAAGCAAGAATGTTTCTGCAACCAACATCACAAGAAGAAACACCATGCACAAGAACAAAAGAAGTATCCTTGGAAACCCTTCTCAATAAAGGAAGAAAACCCAGCCACATCCTTTGCTATATTCTTCAAGAGAAATACCTTCACCACCAATAAGACCTAGCACACAAGAGGATGTTCAAACCCTAGAAGACTAGTGCCCAAGAGAGGTGTGCACTTTTCCCAAGAAGATGTACTTGCTGAAATTTCCAAATTCATGTGTAAGATTATGTTCCCTAAATGAGAAATTTACCTTTACTTATACTAACTTGAACCTGTCAACATAAGTGTCTATTGGCAAAACAGGGCTGACCTCACTAACTTATAAAATAATTAATATTAGACCAGATTAATTATCTTTTACATTGATTACCAGACACATTAAGGTGGGGCCGACCTGTACCCTTTACATTACAATTAGGGTTACAGGCAAGTCTGACTCTTGAACAATATAGAAAGGGATCTGATACACCCACTAGTGCTCATCCACTAGGGGCACATCCATATGGATGTCCATATCTCTGGCTCACTGCATTACAAAGAAGAACCAGATCTTCACACGTTCACATGTGCTCGTCCACAGGCATGTCCACTCTACAGATATTCTTTCCCACTACCTCACACAGGAGAATCATCTGGAGCTTCTCGTCAACTCTGCTACTCAGAGGAGGCTAATACATCATCTTCATTTTTGTTCACATGACAATGCACCCAACACTTTGGGATTTCACACGTTCACCTTATGCTCAGCCACATGAACGTCTAACTCAACATATCGCCTTTCCCACTGAATAATCATCTTGATTTCTTCTCAACTCTCTGAATGGAGGAGGTCATCTCTACATTCCATCTTTGTCTCAGGTAGGAACCACATAACTGGAATGATCCACATATCATAGTTTTGTAAGCTGGAGAATGTCTCACATAGCCGCAATCATCAACACTCCCTCTCATATAGGGAGGCATTCTTCATCATGCCAAGTCTCACACAGATGTACTTTGAATTTTGTCTTGGCTGGAGTCATCAATACTCCCTCTCAACTAGGAAGGCATTCTTCACCAAGTTGGTTTGGTGAAGATGTCTGCAATCTTCTCAAGTGTAGGATGGTACTGTATGTGTACGATTTTTCCTCTGCATCATATCTTTGATATAAGAATATTTCATCTCATCGTGTCTCGATCCATCAGGAAACACTGGGTTCTAAAGGAGATTTATAAATGACTCTTGGTTATCATCATAGGATCCATCTCATGATTAGGTAAGTATGTCAAAATGTTGTGAAGCCATACTGCTTTGCACACTCAATGGTATATACTCTACTTCTGTGGTATTCAGGGCCACAAAGATTTTTGTTTCATGTTGCATTAGGAAACCATGGAAAACTTCATGGTAGGACATCAACGAGATGTGATCTTCTGGTCCACTGTATTTTCTGCTCAATTTCAATGAGGATATTCTGCAAACTCAAGTTCACTCTGGAGGCATATCTTAGACCATATCCAATTGTGTCTCATGTTTTGTTGTTGTCTAGTGAGTCTGTCTCGGTTGACTCGTGAAATGACTAAGCACATTCATTTCATGTCATGAATCAAGTTTGGTGTTAGCCAGATACATCAATGATCCAATGTGATAAGTCTCGTTTGAATCATCATCAATCTTTTTCTTTAAATCCATCACGGTGGATTTTTCATTTTGTCATACTGAATTTCTTTAATATTTTCACTGTATATTTTCCTTGACTTAGGAAAATCTCATCGGTTCTCTATCATACTTCTTGTCCCAAGAAGTAATGCATCACACTTAGATTCTTCATCTCGAATTCAAAACTCAAGGATTACTTGTATCCAACAACAAGGATTTTTGAATAAGTCATCAAAATTAGGCTCTCATCAGCAACACTGTAATATAGGTTTGGATCAACAACACTCTTGATGAAATCCAAACTCATCAAGAATCTATATCTCTGATATAGTTTCCAACTCATGGATGGTAATATGGATGGAAGTGTGTCGGGTTTATTGTATCAAGTGTCTCATCATAGACAACTCCCTCTGTTTGTGAGAAACCTCTGGCTATAGATCTCGTTTTGTATTTCTTAACAATTCCATCAGCTGCATGCTTGATCTTATAGATCCACTTGAAAGTTACCACATACTTCCATTTTTGGTCCCTGAATAATATCTTATACCTCATTCTTTAAGATACTCTAGTATTCTTATGTTATGGCATATTTTTGTATTGGTTCTCTTATTGCTTCTCTAAGACAAGGATGCTCAACATCAATGAAGTGGCTCATGACTGAAGGATAGCTCGAAAATCTCTTTTTCTTTCTCGAGATGTGCCTTACGAGGCTTGTATGTTTCTCTGCCTCTTGTAGAGTGAGTCTAGGTAGGTATTTTATGCCCTACTGCAATATCTTTGACCATATCAACTGGAGAAACTGGATCAACTGGAATAATGTTAGTATCCCTCTGAACTGTTGAAGGGGGGGAAGGTATTGTTTTACTATCAATCTCCATCTAAGATTCTTTGGGTCTTTGAAAGACTATCTCTTCTTCAAGGACAACGTTTCTACTTGTCTCAATCTGTCTCTGACCAGGGATGTTTCTTTGGAATTTCTTTGAAGATTCAATGTATCCTTTCTTTCTAAAGGATCTAGCTTGGACTTCTTCTCTTTGGGTACATGAAAATACACTGGATAGCCAAATAATCTAAATTGTTCAATCTCAGACTTCTTCAGGAGTTACTTTTTTCAAAGTCTAGTGAAGACTCTTGTTTTGCACATATACCGTGTTATGCATGCTTTTGCCCATGGAATCCTATAAGGATTCTAATCATGCATTATATCATTGGTTGTCTCAATGATGGTTATATTCTTCCTCTTTCTCAAATAGTTTTGACTCCCTCTAAGTCAAGTGACTCCCTCTGAAGGATAAGCATATTATTTTCTTGTTAACCTACCTAGAACAAGAAAACAAAAAGAACCAACACAAGAATATCTCCTAAAGGAGAATAATGAGTACATCTCTAGAATCAAAACAATTTAAGGAATGTTGTCATAGCTACAACACCTACTTTTAATGTAGCAAGATTTTAGAAATATAGGTTAGAGGAATGACAATTACAACAATCAAACCTGTAATTTTTACTTTGTGTGTGTTGTTCCTTTGAATGTACTAAGATCCCTCTGGATCCATGACTTCGACAGAAGGTTCCTTCCTCCTGCAATTTCCCTCCTGACAATGATACAAATAATATATACAAGTGCATAACTAAGAATGATGATATGATTTATCCAATGGCTCTTGGATAATCTCTATCCTATGAGATCTATATGAAGAAGATAGTCATGGTGTCACCTTTTTTCATCTTTGTTATTTTGAAGCTGACCCTTTAATGTAAGGGCTTGAGTAGGTGTTTGGATTCCTTGTCCAGACGTCATCTTCCTTCCATTCATTGATAGATGTCTCTGGTAAACCCCTTTGTATTACCCACAATAGGTCTTCCTATGAGGTCTTGTCTTTCAAGAACTTGAAGTTGCTTGATCCATCAAGCTTATCTTCCATCATAATTTTAGATTCTTCACAACTCTTTGTCAACTGAGCTAGAAAACCTAATGGCGAGGCTAGGCTAGCAATTTTAGGTTTTATTGGACTTATGATTGCCAACAATAAGCCTTTGAAAAGGTAGGAGAACACTGGTGAGCTGAAGAGCTCCTTCAATGAGTTGCAGAAACCTTGATATTGAAATTTCTGTAGAAATTAGCGAAACCTTAGAAACCCTAGGACCAAAATTTTAAAATGCATGAAATTTTGATTTGAAGCTGNACAAAAAGAACCAACACAAGAATATCTCCTAAAGGAGAATAATGAGTACATCTCTAGAATCAAAACAATTTAAGGAATGTTGTCACAGCTACAACACCTACTTGTAATGTAGCAAGATTTTAGAAATATAGGTTAGAGGAATGACAATTACAACAATCAAACCTGAAATCTTTACTTTGAGTGTGTTGTTCCTCTAAATGTACTGAGATCCCTCTAGATCCATGACTTCAACAAAAGGTTCCTTCCTCCTGCAATTTCCCTCATGACAATGATACAAATAATATATACAAGTGCATACCTAAGAATGATGATATGATTTATCCAATGGCTCTTGGATATTCTCTATCCTCTGAGATCTATATGAAGAAGATAGTCATAGTGTCACCTTTTTTCATCTTTGTTATTTTGAAGATGACCCTTTAATGTAAGGGATTGAGTAGGTGATTGGCTTCCTTGTCCCGATGTCATCTTCTTTCCATTCATTGATAGATGTCTTTGGTAAACCCTTTTGTATTACCCACAATAATTCTTCCTCTGAGGTCTTGTCTTTCAGGAACTTGAAGTTTCTTGATCCATCAAGCTCATCTTCCATCATAGCTTTTGTTCATCATAATTTTAGATTCTTCACAACTCTTTGTCAACTGAGCTAGAAAACCTAATGGCGAGGCTAGGCTAGAAATTTTAGGTTTTATTGGACTTATGACTGCCAACAATAAGCCTTTGAAAGATAGGAGAACACTGAAGAGCTCCTTCAATGAGTTGCAGAAACCTTGATACTGAAATTTCTGCAGAAATTAGCGAAACCTTAGAAACCCGAGGACCAAAATTTCAAAATGCTTGAAATTTTGATTTGAAGCTTGTTGGAGGTGTGTTGAAGGAGGTTGTACACTACTATGCCAAAATTATCCCCAAAGTCCAAGTATTAAGGCATGAAACTGAGAAAGAAGGAGGGTCGTACAGATTTTTTGTGAACCTTAGGAGGGTCGGTTTCTACAAAAGTGAGAGAGGATGGCTGAAAAATGTTTGTGCAATGGGCTCTTCAAGACCTATGCTTTGATACCATGTTGATTTTTCAATAAGCTAGGTTAAGCATGTATTTCATTTCATTTTAGCATTTGTCTTAACCATAAACAAGAATGTTTCCATAACTAAGATCATGAGAAGAAACACCATGCACAAGAACACAAGAAGTGTCTTGGGAAACCCTTCTCAGGAAGGGAAGAAAACCCAACCAAATCCTTTTCTATATTCTTCAAGAGAAAGACCTTCACCACCAATAAGGCCTAGCACACAAGAGGGTGCTCAAACCCTAGAAGACTAGCGCCCAAGAGAGGTGTGCACTTTTCCCAAGAAGATGTTCTTTCTGAAATTTCCAAACTCATGTGTAAGATTATGTTTCCTAAATGAGGAATTTACCTTTACTTATACTAACCTCAACGTGTCAATAGAAGAGTTCATATTGGCACAACAGGGCCGAACTCACTAGCTTATAATATAATTAATATTAATTACATTAATTACGAGTCACATTAAGGTGGGGGCCGACCTCACTAGCTTATAATATAATTAATATTAATTACATTAAATACCAGTCACATTAAGGTGGGGTTGACATGTACCCTTTACATTACAATTAAGGTTACATGCAGGTCTCACTCTTGAACAATATAGCAAGGGATATGATACACCCACTAGTGCTCATCCACTAGGGGCACATCCATAGGGATGTCCATATCTCTGGCTTACTGCATTACACAAAGAACCAAATCTTCACACTTTCACCTATGCTAGTCGACATGCACATCCACTCTACATATCTTCTTTCTCACTTCACACAGGAGTTTCTGGTCAACTATGATGCTAGAGGAGGCTAATACATCATCTTCATTTATGTTCACATGATGATGCACCCAACACTTTGGGATTTCATAGGTTCACCTTGTGCTCCTTTCCCACTGGATAAATGGAGTTCTTCTCAACTCTCTGAATGGAGGAAGTCATTTCTACCTTCTCAGGCAGGAACCATGTACCCTTCTTAGGGGATTTCTCTATGGAGAAAGATTCACATAGCTGCAATGATCCACATCTCACAGGTTTGTAAGATGGAGAATGTCTCACATAATTGCAATCATCAACACCATAGACATAAAGGACTTTCTCCCTCTTAAACCTAAGTCGGCTACCACCTTCCCAAGGAAGTCTAGGATTTGGAGGCTATATTTTGAATTATTTTTTTGTATAGAGTCCCACTAGGATCAGTGGGCTCAAATTCCAATTTTGGATTTTCAAGAGTCCCCATTTAGGTTTCTTCTTCTACGCCTTTTCAATCACAAATAGGGGGGTAAGGATAGAGAGAACACGTTTGTAAATGCTTGATAAGCTAGGGAAAAAATGAGTGATCAAATCTAGGCCTTTTGTTTCTTCCTCTAACCTCCAAGTTCTAAAAACCAAATTATCCAAAGATTTCCTTCTACAAGGGGAAGATAATTGTGGAGACATACCTAGAGAGGTCTAGAATCTTTATTGTCATTGAATACCAAGGGTTTATTTGTTGGTTCTAGGATATTGATTGATTCAAGGATCTTCATTAAGGTCCTTCTCAATGCCTCTTTTTAGTTGGAACTTCCACCCTTCAAGTAATTTGAGGGGATTTTGACAATACTACCCCAAATGCTTGAGGTTTCTTCCTTTGAGCTCACACCTTCCTCTCCTAAGTGTCCATTTGAGGTTAAAATCCATTTCTAAGTATCCATAGATGTGACATTGTCCACATCTAAAGGGTATACTATTATAATCAAGAGTTAATTGATAAAGGTCTAGGGTTTTATCTTTCTAAATAACGAATTCCTCTCCCAAGCCTTTGCTAGTTTCTAGAGTGACTAATATTGTGACCACTTTGTAATATTGAGTATCTTGAGCTTCATAATACAAACCAAGGGAGTTCCCTTTTTCTCCAAATACATCCTCCAACCATAAAACAAGAGGTAGCCCGAGTATCAAAACCCAAACTGAAAGTATGTCCACTCTAGAGGTTCTCGCATAAAAATCAACATGCCAGTCCTTCATGAAAAGATTTTGAGCATTCCATTTCCATATTCTCTCCAACCTAATTAAAAATATAGACTAACCCTCTCTTTGCCAAGGTCATTATGTTGGGTACATAAACCACCCACCATTGGTTCAATGTTTAAGCTCATCCATTGCTTTAAGTATTAGCATGGCATCTTCTTTCTTAGAAAAATACCAACTATTGCTTTCTCTTCCAGTTTCATTATATTATTTAACCTAGTTTTGGAACCTAAACTTATACTTATGAGCTGAAGCATTTTCTTTATGCATTTCCTCCTCCTTGTTTTTTGCATTTACTTGGTGCATTTCCTTCTCTTTTTTTTGGTTCATCTTCCCGTAAGAATTACCCTAAGATCCCTACTTACTTCTAGAGTAATCTAAGGTACCCATTAGGTTGATGGGCAAATGTTTGCCAATAATCCTTGTCCTATTGATCGTAGGCATTATTGGCCTAGTTGTGGAGATGTAGCTCCAAATCTCCACAGGGAATTGTCGTCTCAGTCAACTTTCGATCCCCATCATTCATTAGATTGATGGTTCCATCATTTTCAATGCGAGAGAGAGTCTCTTGGAGATCTACTGATCCCAATCCTAGTCTAGCCCAAGGTGGATAACAAATGCCTCATTAAGGCCATTGGGAAGCTCTCCATCTTTATTGTTCACCCTAGTCTCCACCATTGGGAACCATGTAACCTTCTTAGGGGATTTCTCAACCATGTACCATTCTTAGGGGATTTCTCTCGGAGAAAGATTCACATAGCTTCAATGATCCACATCTCACAGGTTTGTAAGATGGAGAATGTCTCACATAATTGCAATCATCAACACCATAGACATAAAGGACTTTCTCCCTCTTAAACCTAAGTAAGCTACCACCTTCCCAAGGAAGTCTAGGATTTGGAGGCTATATTTTGAATTATTTCTCTGTATAGAGTCCCACTAGGATCAGTGGGCTCAAATTCCAATTTTGGATTTTCAAGAGTCCCCACTTGGGTTTCTTCTTCTACTAGGCCTTTTCAATCACAAATAGGGGGGTAAGGATAGAGAGAACACGTTTGTAAATGCTTGATAAGCTAGGAAAAAAATGAGTGATCAAATCTAGACCTTTTGTTTCTTCCTCTAACCTCCAAGTTCTAAAAACCAAATTATCCAAAGATTTCCTTCTACAAGGGGAAGATAATTGTGGAGACATACCTAGAGAGGTCTAGAATCTTTATTGTCATTAAAGGCCAAGGGTTTATTTGTTGGTTCTAGGATATTGATTGATTCAAGGATCTTCATTAATGGTCCTTCTCAATGCTTCTTTTTAGTTGGAACTTCCACCCTTCAAGTAATTTGAGGGGATTTTGACAATACTACCCTAAATGCTTGAGGTTTCTTCCTTTGAGCTCACACCTCCCTCTCCTAAGTGTCCATTTGAGGTTAAAATCCATTTCTAAGTATCCATAGATGTGACATTGTCCACATCTAAAGGGTATACTATTATAATCAAGAGTTAAATGATAAAGGTCTAGTTTTTATCTTTCTAAATAACTAATTCCTCTCCCAAGCCTTTGCTAGTTTCTAGAGTGACTAATATTGTGACCACCTTGTAATATTGAGTATCTTGAGCTTCATAATACAAACCAAGGGAGTTCCCTTTTTCTCCAAATACATCCTCCAACCATAAAACAAGAGGTAGCCAGAGTATCAAAACCCAAACTGAAAGTATGTCCACTCTAGAGGTTCTCGCATAAAAATCAACATGTCACTCCTTCATGAAAAGATTTTGAGCATTCCATTTCCATATTCTCTCCAACCTAATTAAAAATATAGACTAACTCTCTCTTTGCCAAGGTCATTATGTTGGGTACATAAACCACCCACCATTGGTTCAATGTTTAAGCTCATCCATTGCTTTAAGTATTAGCATGGCATCTTCTTTCTTAGAAAAATACNACAAAAAGAACCAACACAAGAATATCTCCTAAAGGAGAATAATGAGTACATCTCTAGAATCAAAACAATTTAAGGAATGTTGTCACAGCTACAACACCTACTTGTAATGTAGCAAGATTTTAGAAATATAGGTTAGAGGAATGACAATTACAACAATCAAACCTGAAATCTTTACTTTGAGTGTGTTGTTCCTCTAAATGTACTGAGATCCCTCTAGATCCATGACTTCAACAAAAGGTTCCTTCCTCCTGCAATTTCCCTCATGACAATGATACAAATAATATATACAAGTGCATACCTAAGAATGATGATATGATTTATCCAATGGCTCTTGGATATTCTCTATCCTCTGAGATCTATATGAAGAAGATAGTCATAGTGTCACCTTTTTTCATCTTTGTTATTTTGAAGATGACCCTTTAATGTAAGGGATTGAGTAGGTGATTGGCTTCCTTGTCCCGATGTCATCTTCTTTCCATTCATTGATAGATGTCTTTGGTAAACCCTTTTGTATTACCCACAATAATTCTTCCTCTGAGGTCTTGTCTTTCAGGAACTTGAAGTTTCTTGATCCATCAAGCTCATCTTCCATCATAGCTTTTGTTCATCATAATTTTAGATTCTTCACAACTCTTTGTCAACTGAGCTAGAAAACCTAATGGCGAGGCTAGGCTAGAAATTTTAGGTTTTATTGGACTTATGACTGCCAACAATAAGCCTTTGAAAGATAGGAGAACACTGAAGAGCTCCTTCAATGAGTTGCAGAAACCTTGATACTGAAATTTCTGCAGAAATTAGCGAAACCTTAGAAACCCGAGGACCAAAATTTCAAAATGCTTGAAATTTTGATTTGAAGCTTGTTGGAGGTGTGTTGAAGGAGGTTGTACACTACTATGCCAAAATTATCCCCAAAGTCCAAGTATTAAGGCATGAAACTGAGAAAGAAGGAGGGTCGTACAGATTTTTTGTGAACCTTAGGAGGGTCGGTTTCTACAAAAGTGAGAGAGGATGGCTGAAAAATGTTTGTGCAATGGGCTCTTCAAGACCTATGCTTTGATACCATGTTGATTTTTCAATAAGCTAGGTTAAGCATGTATTTCATTTCATTTTAGCATTTGTCTTAACCATAAACAAGAATGTTTCCATAACTAAGATCATGAGAAGAAACACCATGCACAAGAACACAAGAAGTGTCTTGGGAAACCCTTCTCAGGAAGGGAAGAAAACCCAACCAAATCCTTTTCTATATTCTTCAAGAGAAAGACCTTCACCACCAATAAGGCCTAGCACACAAGAGGGTGCTCAAACCCTAGAAGACTAGCGCCCAAGAGAGGTGTGCACTTTTCCCAAGAAGATGTTCTTTCTGAAATTTCCAAACTCATGTGTAAGATTATGTTTCCTAAATGAGGAATTTACCTTTACTTATACTAACCTCAACCTGTAAATAGAAGACTGTATATTGGCACAACACAACAGGGCAGACCTCACTAGCTTATAATATAATTAATATTAATTACATTAATTACCCGTCACATTAAGGTGGGAGCCAACCTCACTAGCTTATAATATAATTAATATTAATTACATTAATTACTAGTCACATTAAGGTGGGGTTGACATGTACCCTTTACATTACAATTAGGGTTACATGCAGTCTCACTCTTGAACAATATAACAAGGGATATGATACACCCACTAGTGCTCATCCACTAGGGGCACATCCATAGGGATGTCACACTTTCACCTGTGCTAGTAGACATGCACATCCACTCTACATATCTTCTTTCTCACTGCCTCACAGAGGAGTTTCTCGTCAACTATGCTGCTCAGAGGAGGCTAATACATCATCTTCATTTCTGTTCACATGACGATGCACGGGATTTCACAGGTTCACCTTGTGCTCCTTTCCCACTGGATAACTAGAGTTCTTCTCAACTCTCTGAATGGAGGAAGTCATTTCTACCTTCTTAGGTAGGAACCATGTACCCTTCTTAGGGGATTTCTCTCTGGAGAAAGATTCACATAGCTGCAATGATCCACATCTCACAGGTTTGTAAGATGGAGAATGTCTCACATAATTGCAATCATCAACACCATAGACATAAAGGACTTTCTCCCTCTTAAACCCAAGTCTGCTACCACCTTCCTAAGGAAGTCTAGGATTTGGAGGCTATATTTTGACTTATTTCTTTGTATAGAGTTCCACTAGGATCCGTGGGCTCAAATTCCAATTTTGGATTTTCAAGAGTCCCCACTTGGGTTTCTTCTTCTACCAGGCCTTTTCAATCACAAATAGGGGGGTAAGGATAGAGAGAACACGTTTGTAAATGCTTGATAAGCTAGGAAAAAAATGAGTGATCAAATCTAGGCCTTTTGTTTCTTCCTCTAACCTCCAAGTTCTAAAAACCAAATTATCCAAAGATTTCCTTCTACAAGGGGAAGATAATTGTGGAGACATAC
>JZKD02S1837623.1:52034-68568 GCA_000966675.3 Picea glauca
TTTCAATAGAACCTTACATAACTGTCTTTTGGATTATAAAGAATCCTCGAATTTCATGCCTTATTCTGTGTGTAAAAATATGAATGCAACACCAACCAAAATTGATACACACATTATAGAATTGGACATAACCGAATTTAAGGTCATAGGATAAATAAAGGATGTTATTATTAGAATAGCTTCCAACCCAAGATTTCACCAAGTCATTGATATAATAGTCATAGATATTCCAGAAGCATATGGGATGTTGCTAAGTCAATACTGGTCAGAGAAGCTACATGGATATTTTAGTATGGATTGGGCTCATATGTGATTACCATTAAAGGGACATCCAAACATTATTAGGATTGACATGGAAAAATATTTGAAGAACATTGTCACTAATTTAGAAGCTCCAAATAAAACATGTTCGATCGAATTTCCTATGTTAGGAAACTACTCCTGTGATTTCGATTTTGGGAATTTCTCACCTTGTGTATTTGAAATATTGTTCTCAAAGAAATTAGTTACAAATGCAAGTGAACCCAACAATAATTGAAGAATGTATCAACTTTGACCAAGGCTTCTCAGTTAATATATTAGAAATAAAAATTGAATCCCCAAGCATAGATCCTAGTAAGAAGGTGGCCAACTTTCCCTCTAAGATCTAGAATTTGTTCTTTGATGGATCCAAGTATCAAGAGGGAGCTGGTGTAGGATGTATTTTTATTGATCCAGTCGGTAAACATATTTTCCTATATTGTAGGACGGAGTTTGAATGCACCAATAAAACTATTGAATATGAGGCCTTAGTCCAAGGACTCAAAAAAACCATCGACCTAAATATCAAAGACTTGGTTGTCTTGAGAGATTCAGAGATAATTGTTAGATAGGTCAAAAAGACCATTCATTGCAATTCGCCTCATTTGAGGAATTACCAACAAGAAGTACATAGATTGATGGAAAGTTTTCAAGCATTTAACATCACTTCCATCCCTAGAACAAAGAATGTGTATGTTGATTCTTTGGCCACAACAACCTCAAGGATATCTTCCCTTGAATATTATAAAGCCTCCAGGTTTTCCATAGCGCTACTGTACAAGCCATATGTCCCCAACAACATTAATAATTGGAGAGAGTTTGAGTGCGATGAACAAATTATAGCCTTACTGACTAATGAAGAGAATTTTGAGGATTTGGCAACCGATGATGAAGTATTTCAGGGAATTCTTGTTGAACAAGAATACAACAAGCATATTATAGAAAATGACAGTAGCACTATCAATACTAAACTTCACACGATGCCTAGGGGATTTGTCAACCTTGAAAACCTTTTGTATTTACGAGAAAAATTTAAGAACCCTAAGAATGTGAAGTCTGGTAGTTCACGTCATGCTTATGAAGTCATAAATTTAGGGACTGTTGAAAACCCTAAGAATATTTTTCTTGGAAAATCCATATCCCTGAATGAAAAGAAGGCCTACCTCAATTTTTTTAAGGAATATCAAGATGTGTTTGCATGGTCTTATGAAGACTTGAAAACATATGATACAAGAATCATCCAAGACACCATTCCTCTCAGCACAAAAGTTAAACCTTTTCAATTGAATTTGAGAAAATTGCATCCATCTCTTGAGCCCCTAATGTAGAAAAAAATTTAAAAAATGTTAGATGATAAAATTATATTTCAAGTCATACATTCAGCTTGGGTAGTTGATTTGGTGCCCGTGAAAAAGAAGTTTGGAGAAATTCATTTATATGTTGATTTTAGAAATTTGAACAAGGCTTCAGAAAAATACAAATATCATGTGCCCCCTATGGAATTTCTCCTATAGACCATCTCTGGGTCTAATATTTTCTCACTTTTGGATGGGTTCTCAGGATACAACCAAGTTCTGGTATTGGAAGAAGACAGATTGAAGACAACGTTTTGAACCAAATGGGGAACATTTTCCTATAAACGCATGTCGTCCGGGATGATAAATGCAAGAGATACTTTCCAAAGTGTCGTGGATGTATCCTTCAAAGGATTGATAAAAAAATGTGCAGTGGTCTACCTAGATGATGTCACAGTCTACTCCATGAACATGGAATATCACATTGCCCATTTAACTCATATTTTTGAAAGATGCAAGAAGTATGGGATATCCCTAAACTCAAAGAAGACTATTTTTTGTGTAGATGAGGGACAAATCCTAGGCCATATCATTTCCAAAATGGCACAAATATTGAACCTGAATGAGTAAATGCGATTTCAAAACTCCCTCTTCCCCATAACAAAAAATCCATGCAATATTTTTTCAAGAAGATTAATTTTGTAAGAAAAATTACTCTTGATTTTGCAGAAAAAATCAAACCATTCCAAAGAATAATATGAAAATATGAAAAATTAAAATTGACCGAGGAAGGGAGGCATTTAAAAAAATCAAGGTTGTTATCTCTCAAACTCATGTCCTACGGAACCATGATTTCATCAAAGACTTATTTCTCTATACTTTTCCTCCAACCAATCACTAGCAGTTGTTTTGACCCAAAAGGATGATGAGAATAATGAGGCTCCCATCTCATTTATGAGAAATAGCCATCAAAGAATGAAAATAAATTACTCCTCCATATACAAACAAGCATACAATACTTACAAAGCAGTGAAGCACTTCAAAACTTACATCCTATAGAACCACACTAAATTTATAGTGCCTCACCCTACCATGAGGTCACTTTTCAAAAAATAGGAAATGGGAGAAAAAAGAGGTAATTCGATGACTATCATCCAAGAGTTTGAACTGGACATTAAAACAACCAAGATAGTTAGAGGTCAAGGCTTGTGAAAACTAGCCACAAAGTCCCAGGATCTATTGGAACCAGAAAATTCAGGGTGGGAAAATGAACTCTCTTTGTGGTGCAGTGAGGTGTTATACATTCCACCTAGTCAAGACTCTTGGTATTCTGACTTATATTACTTATTTCATCATGGTACATGCCCTAAATAATTAAATCCTAATGAGAGAAGATATATAATATTGAATTATTCCTAATACCATCTTATTAACTAAGTGTTATTTCGAATGAACCATGACAAGGTATTATTGAGGTGTCTTGAGAAGGAGGATGTAGAAAAAGTGTTGAAAGATCTCCATGATGGCCCAACACATGGACATTTTGCAGGTGAAACTATCGCCCACAAAATCCTAAGGGAAGGATAGTATTGGCCAACCTTGTTTATAGATGCACATGCACATGTAAGAAAATGCAAAGCTTGTTATCTAAGCGTTGGGAAAGAGAAAAATGCATCTATCCCATTATAACTAGTAACTATTTCTAAGCCTTTTGAGAAGTGGGGAATAGATGTCATAGGAGAGGTAAACCCAAAACCATCTAAAAAGCACAGGTAAATTTTGACAACCACCAATTATTTCACACAATGGAAAGAATCCATTCCCCTTACCCATATTAACAAGAAAGTGGTGATCGAGTTCCTGGAGAAACACATAATAACAAAGTTCGAGTTACCTTTTGTTTTTGTTTTTGATAATGCTACCTATTTTTCTTCTACTCTTTTGACTGAATTTTCTCTAGATAAGGGGATTATATTAAGATACTCCACTAACTATTACCCACAATGGAATGGTGTCATAGAATCAACTAATAAAAATATGGTAAGAATTCTTAAGAATACAATGGTAGAAAATCATAGTAACTAGCATAATGCACTTCACAACGCTCTATGGGTTGATAGGGTAACTCCAAAAGAAGCCTTAGGGAATTCCCCATATTTTTTAGTGTATGCACAAGAATTCATTCTCCCAACCAACTTGTATCTCCCATCTCTACAACTTTCTCAAGCCTTATGGGGCCAACCATTGTCAAGCATGCAACAAATAATAGACACACTCTTGAAGGTTGAGGAAGAAAGGGAAAGGGTTAGGAAAAAATTTGTAGCTCACCAATAGTTAGTCAAAAGGTGGTTTGATAAGCACAAATCAAGAGATAAAAACTTGGAGGTAGGAGACCTAGTTTTAAATGGGATAAAATTAATGAATAAAAGGGGAAATGTTCTAAATATCAAAATCTATAGCTTGGTCATTTCCCAATGGATGAGAAGATTGGGGTAGGCACATACCAATTGCATAATCTTAAGGGTGATATTGATTATCTCCCTGTTAATGGCCAAGCTCTAAAATGATTATGTTCTTAGCCATCTAGCATGATTGGTTGTGTATCATAGTTTCCGTGTTTTGGTTTTCCTTCCTTTATTTTTCTTTAGTTAGAGTGATATTTTTAGTTTGCTTAGTTTCAGTTTTTTTAAGTTATGTTCTTTTTGTTTTGAATTTGGTTTGGGTTTTGTTCTTGATATTTTTTTGGTTATGAAAATTATTGGAGTATATTGATATCTAATCTCGTGGTGAAACTTGGAAAAAAGTTTCTCGTATCATATTCTTTCACCATTCGAAAAAAAAAGTAAGGAGTTCTTACTCAACAAAATATCCCAATGCATGGATTATTTACATTTCTATAAACATGTCAACTCATAAATGAACAAGTTGTATGTTTTGTGATTGGAAATAACTGAGGTGAATAATGGACAGAAGGAGAGTATATCCTATGCCTATTGACAGATCTAGGAAGGGCCCCACTTATTTTAGTGAGGATAATAAAATAAAACATGAATTTGATTAATTCCCTCTAAAGGAACATATATCATCCTCCTTGTCTCATTCTTGGTACCCATACAATAAATTTTAAATGAAAAATAAAGAATAAAAGAAAAGTCTATAACAAGCCAGAATGTGTAGAATCAAGGAGGGTATGTCAATACCTCCACCGGGGCTATGGATGCCCGTTAGCAGTGGACCAAGGTCTATGATATCGGGGTGAATCCATCGAGGCTATGGACACTTTTTGGAAGTGGAGTGACAACGTGAGGAGTTCTTGAATGCCTAATAAATTGGAAATATAATGTCCTCATATCAATAATGTTTTCCAACCTAGTTCTCACCTAATAGAACATACAATATTGTTTTAATGGAAAAGAGGAATGAAACTAGATAAATCCCCACAAGAAGACAAGCATGGATATTCCCCATAACATATGTATATAGATTTATAAATAATCCTTGGGTTATCTTCTTAAATTAAAGGTTGACTCCTGAAATTATGTATTATTACAACTAATGTGAGGAGCAAAGATTTTGGTTTCTCCCAATGAATCACCATTTGTTGAGCACTCAACACACCCTCAAAATTCATGAATTTTGGGTACCACTTTACTTCTTTTTCTTTTTAGACTTTGATCATGTCTGGTCATAGATAGTTTTCAGACTTTCTTTTGAATGAATTTTTCTCATTTTGTTTTGTTCCAAGTCTAGTTGGGATAGTTATCGAAAGAAAGAAAACACATTTAGTTTAATTCTAGAGAAAGAGGGGTTAAGGACTTAGGAATTTTGAAAAAAAAAAAAAAAAACCCTTTAAATCCTTGATTTTCCCAACTTTCGACAAACACTTTCACCAATCATTGATGTACCATTGGGCGTCGATCGTATCCATGTACAAAATCCACAACAAGCAGGCAAACTTGTTGATCGTCGATGTTCATTAGGCATCGACGCCAATAGTTGAACATTGTGAATCATTTATAAGGAAAACTTTAGGGTCACTGATGCCAATGTATCAAACCAAGAAAAGTGATAATGGTCGTTTGTTGCCAACGTTGATTCAATCCTGGCCATTGATACCCTAGCCAAGTTTTACCCGATTCTATCTTACTGAATGGCCATGTCCTCCTTGACACGTTGCCTTTGACACATAATTTCCACGTTGACATCCATATTTCCACCTCATCTAAAATGTCATCAAGGTAATCATATTTGGTCACATTATCTATGCCACATCACTCTCCACGTCAGCACATATGGTTCTTGAGTTCATTAGCGTACGGGGAAATCTTGTGACAAAATTAAAAAAAACATAAATGAAGTGAAAAACTGTCTACATTGATGAAGTCCATTGGTCATCGATGAGTTGTGTTGTAGTTTTAAAAAATTGAAAATTCAAATCACCATTTATGTTGATTTAATAAGAATTACACTGGCGTCTGAGTTTATTGACCAATTGGGCATCACCACATCGGGCTTAACACTCCCATTTAACATGTCGAATGACCACTCATGCACCATGTCATTGTACGGACACGTGTTGGACACGTCACGGTCTCAAAAAATGTGATAGATGACAATGATAAATATGAAGAGTCTTACATAAGGTTTTTCAGGATTCAATAGGTAGGTAATAGCATGAGATAAGTCAAACCACTAGTAACCTCGCATCCCTGAATCCCTAATCTAAATGCTCGCTATGTGCGAAATCACAAAAATTTGAAACCGTCAATAACTTGAAATAACGGCTTCCTTGCGTCATCATTTGATGTGACCCATTAATGGAAATCATGGCATTGGTGGCACTTTCAAACCTACTAGATTTGTAGATATTTTGTTGTACCAAGTAATGATAAATTTTGGATGGGACCAATGAAAGAAAAGGTATATGGGATCAAATTATTTCTCCTTTCCAAACATCAAATTCTCCTTATTGCAGATAGTATCCTCCAGGACACCTATCCTTCCATGCATAGAGGCTTTAGAATGGATAATTAGTCACACAAATGTGAATAAATGTTTGATCAATGATGTGGAATGGAATTGTGTGGGATTGTTTATGCCGGTGGAAGTAAACAAGTATTACAAGATCAGGGAACCTGAAGTCAGGATAAACACTAATCTCATGGATGAGTTTTGTGAAAAGCACAATACCAACAGACGGCTAGCTTTCTGGTGGAAAGATGAAAGAAAATTCATGAATAGATCTATTGGATGATATAGCACTATGATCCTAAGATATCCCTACATTTTTTTAATGGCATTAATATATCATTTATATAAGGATGAAGACTGCTCTGAGTTTTCTTAAGCTTGGATGCCCCTAGCCTACATAGTGGAAACATCGGGAAGTGT
The DNA here is from genome assembly GCA_000966675.3 of Picea glauca. Taxonomy (NCBI): domain Eukaryota; kingdom Viridiplantae; phylum Streptophyta; class Pinopsida; order Pinales; family Pinaceae; genus Picea; species Picea glauca. Next base: position 59,021 of record JZKD02S1837623.1, read on the forward strand.
TTTCTATTGGGGAGCCATCATCTCCAAACAATTAAGTACTAGAATAGATCAGGCCCAAAACCCAAAGCCAAGAGATGTACCCTCCTTCTATATGGCACCTTATTTTCTATATGTAATATGTCCCTGAAACATCTTCCTAGGAATGGGTTTGAGTTGTCATGTAGTAAAGTTGCATGTGCATGTATATTTTATTACTCAGTGGGAGAATAGATATAAGAAATATTATGTTGTGATATGTGATGAGTTTTTAGCTAGATTATATTTAATCATCTTCAAACAAGTGTGCCCAAGGATCTCTGAGTTAGCCAAAAACATAATATCCCTGATTGGTAGTAATTAGAGGATAAGAATAATTATCTCATAATTTTTGAAGCTACTAGAGCTCTGCATCTACTGCCAACATATTTTCCAGACCAATTGGTCCTTGGAGAAATTTTCTATCAAACCATATTGCAATTTTTTAATTCTTCATTGGTGAAGGACAAGAAGAGAGCTTTCACCTCATATGGCTTCTAGGTGGGATAGTACTTTGTAAAAGATACCACACAGAAAAATCAAGAAGGGATAAGCCATTTGGAATACAGGTTCATAATAGGCATATACTACAAGCATGACCCTAAGGACTTATTATCTAAACATATTGGGTAGGTAGTATCATATTGGCCATATGCACATGATAAGTTGTAAGATGAAGTATTCACCAAAAATGCACAGGATTTGGACGAAGTGATTCAAAGGAGAGCCAACCCAGACTTGACTCGGTTTAGGTCCATGACAATGGATGAACATGTTGAGATGATCAATCAAACAATAGAAGAATTCGTACAAGCACAAAATTCAAAGGAAATAGAAGAACAAGAAACAAGGAGGGATGAAGGAGAAAGACTTGTAGTAGAAGTTGAAAGGAGAATTCATGAAAATGAGAAAAACATGGTAATTGAGGGATTGGAGAAACCAAGGGGAACGGGAGAAGAAGCAAATATAAGAGAGTTTGAGTAGACTCCTCAAGGAGAAATCACACCAGAAATATGTAACTCTCATACATAATCAAGTACAATTCACTTACAAATAGAGTAGTCAAGAACAGTCGTAGCATATGAGAGTTTGGCCAAGGAACCAAACACAACAATGGTGGCCCCTATAATTGTAGATTTGATAAAAATTTATGATGATGATAATGATGAGATGGAAACTTGTGGGGTTCCCATTTTATATGAATCCAACACAATGAAGTAAGTAGGTCATCCCCTGAAAGGCCACAACCAGAAGGAAGCAGTGTGACAACTAATACAACTAAAAAAGTAATGACACCTCTAGAACAAGGATCACATCCAAAAAACATAGGAGAAAATTTTCAAAATGATAAGGATGGAAATGGGGGTGAGGAGCATAGCTCAAAAGATACCACCTATGGAGAAAAATACAAGGAAAATTATCAAGACAATGGAAAAGAGAAATAACAAATCATTGTTCCACTTAGTGGAGAAACTGCAACTAACCCTCTAGCCAATACCTTTCCTGGAGAAGTAGCATTACCAACATTAACAACAAAAAATGTACCCAAAAATGCTACAACCCCATAACAAGAAAAATATGTATCTATAGGGGTAGGGACAGAACCAACCTATAGTACAGAACATCCTTCCATAGCACCAGGTCAAGAGAAAACAACAAGTGGAGAAGGGGGAGAAATAAGTGGTCCAATGCCAATAGATGGTAAAGGTAAGACACTTGTCTTAGAACAATTCCATATTCTAAGAAGCCTAGGAAATATGTTGGTGTGGGATGGCCAGTAGATATTGGATCCTCTATATGAAGTGGAAAATATTTAAGCTATAACATAATATTGGAAGAAATAGTTGTTGGTGAAGAGAACATGTAGGAAGAGAATGTCACCCTAGACAATGTTGTAATTGTGACTACTAAAGAGACCATGTTTGATGCTAAGAAATCCAAGGTACGTGAATTGTTAGGGACGAGAATGGATTTATCCAGTGCCACTATTTATATATCCAAAGAATATGAAAGAGAATCATAGGCCATGAGAAGAGAGCTTGAACACCTAAGACACCAGGTGGAGTATTATCAGAATACCACTCAAGCAGTCATCATTCTAAGGGATGAATTCATGGAAGAATATAGTCGGTATAAGTTGGAAAGAGAAATTTTCATGGCTAAAATTATAAATTATCAAGAGGAGACTTTGCTAGCTCTTGTAACACATAAGGAAATGAATAAGTGGTCATAATGGGAACACAAGGCCCTATCCCAAATTGAATACTTCAAGGAAATAAAAAAGGGTCAGGGTGAAGAAGAACATGGCATTAGAATTTTCACGGATAACAACATAGAAATAATATGTAGGGTGGTTGAGTATTGGACCAAGGAAGTTGTTGAACCACAACAAAAGATGTAAGAAATGTGGGAAGACTATCTCATAAATTGGGAGAAGATAGATGAGAAAATGAGGGATATTTAGTTCTCTGAGTTTGGCTCACCTAAAAAATTTAGAGACCTCAATGATATAATGAAACAACACATTGATCAGGACTAGAAGTATGATTTTGATGTTCTTCATATAACAACCTTCATGAGAAGGTAGGTAAGAGATTTTTTGGAAGGACTGACAATATCATCGGCGGTCCTACAGTACCTGGGTGAAAGGCTGGAAAAATTTAGACAATGCCTAATGGAGATGAAGGAAGTGCTTAGCACGCCCATGGATCGGCATCAGTTCCCCTATATACACATGTGTGAATATATTTTTTTCAAATGTTCCAAGTATGACAAAGTACACCCACTATAGTAGTCACCTAGTGACCATGAGACAACTTGCAGAAGATACGTGGATTAGTCCACATCATTATTTATTTTCTTTACTTGAACTATACTAAAGCTATTTTTAGACAATTTCATTTTAATAAATAATAATATCGACCATGCAACACGAGGTCGATGGTTTTTTGCATGAAATTTTGTAACTGTTGTGAAGAACTATTTTTGGCTATAGTTAATTGAGAAGCTCTACGAGAGCCAGAGACAATTTTTTTCCAAACTTGTGGATGTGACTCAATTTGTGGATTTATTTGTGTCTTGTTTAACAACTACGAGCATTTAGTAAGATTGTGATTGTTTTGAGTTATCTTGAATAGTCAATTAATGTTGAATGAATGTTGGCAAAAAATTGATGATACTTTAACTCATTATGTATAAGAGACGCACAAAAAACATTATCGTTGATCTTTTGTTATATATCTTTGCATGCACATTATTTCTTTTTGTTTCCTAAATAATATCCAATGGTTGATATATGATATTATTATTGCTAGAATTTTTCAGTTTTAGGTGTTGTTTACATAATGTGACTAAAGGTTACCCTTGAGCTCAGATTTCTTAAATCGAATCATCCAGTTTAGATAATTTCATTTTTTTTAGAATCTAAACAGAAAATATATAAACAGAAAAAGAGACAAGTGAATGCATATACTATCATTAAATCCCATTGAAAAGGTTGTTGGGCCATTAGCTCTAAGAATCACACTAATTCAAATAAAGAAGAGTCTAATTGGGTCTTGTCTTTGGGTGTGATTCTTACTGTTGAGATAAATGGAATCCATCCCCTTCAACATCTCGGTTATAGATACTTTAGGGCTATGAAATTTCTCCCCATCCTAAAAGAGTTTTCAATAATTATCCTCAAGGTGAAGAAGAGGAGGTGTAGGTATGTGATTTACAAACGAATTGACACCAGTTCATATTATGGATACATGAATGATGAGGATGATATCTTTGAGAAATTCAAGTGGACCACGGAGAAGGAGATGCAAGGCGGAGCACTAAGAAAGTGATAGAGGATTGAGTCCATGAATTAAATTATGAGAGGCACAGAAGAGTGGTTGCCTCTGAAAAACTTTAATTGTGGAAGTTTGCATACTTATTTTGTCAATTAAATTGTTTCTCAATGCTTTTGTACGTAACGACTGCTTGTGCGCTTTCAATCACATTATTGCAATATAGACAATATAGCACACATGTATATTGTGTTTTTTCAAATCGTGTTGGCGTTGTTTCTATTTCATTTATAAAATGTATTATAAGTACACTAATGATTTCTCTGTTTTTAAATAAAATTTAAGATGTACCACTCATTAGTATTTAGAGTTGTCATACAATGTTTAACTTTAGTTTTATTAATTGTTTACTTTGGATTATAGTTGTGAAAACTTATAATTATTAATGCCATATAATGTTAAATTCTTCTTCAAGGTGAATTGTTTAATTTCCAACAAGATACAATATGTTGATTGAACATGTTTACAAAGAAAAAATAATTTTATGAAATGTTATTTTCTCATTTATTTAATTAATAACATTATAATAATTGTCCATAATTACATTTATAATTGTTATATGTATGAGTAGTGATGGTTCAAACATCTTCCATATAGGAATATTCTTTTTTTTCAAATATTATATTGGGATGACTTATGCCAAGTGTCATATTAGACTATAAAATGCACCTCATTTTATATTAATAAAAAAAAAAAAGGTGTTAATAGAATCAATATGTTTTTTTAGATTGTAGGAAAAAATTAAAAATGATTGTGTTAAAATTTTGTTGCAAAAACATAGACATGTATTTTTAAATTATGATACATGTTACACAAAAAATATTAAAATAATAGGAAACAATAACGTTTTTATAATTTGTTTATATATATATTTGGAATTAATAAAATTATATCTATAAATGCATGCAATTCATCAAATAATAATATTTATATAAAAATATATATTTTTAATCCATAAAAATAGATCTATAAATGCATGTGATTTCATCATAGATGAGTCTCGGTAAACTATTTAAAAATATTTTCAAAATGAAACACAATGACAAATGATTTGGAAATGGTGAATTTAATTAATTGGTTTATGCAGTCCCAACCACCACCTTGTTTTTTAGGACAAAATAAAATTTGACATAAACTCGTTAGATAACATGGGCATATAATACTTTCTCTCCTAAAAAAAATAATTTTACATAATGTGCATGCATCCTATGACATTAGTGTTCTATGTAAATTCTATGATCACTAATATTCATTCTCATATTTTTTGTAATCATGTAATGAAAAGCATTTTATTAATACATATGTTTGATCAAATAACTAATATACAACTATCATTTGTCCCCCACAATTAATTCTAAGAGGTCCCTAACTAAGTGATGTTTTCCATATTTCCTTTGTGAGCCTATTTGATATTATAGGGCCCTTTGCATCAAGAATAATCCATAAAGCATCAAATTTAAGGGAAAATACATTATTTTTCACATGTGGGCCATATTAAGCGCTAATATAATCCCTAGTGTGCGAGGCTTATAATGGTTAAGGTTCATTATAAATGTCCCCTATGATGATTTCAAACCCGATGCATGATGGCCCGTGAATTCTAAAATTTTGCTTCATACTCTAAGACATTTCTTTTCATCCTCCAACCATGACTAGGGCCTTCAAACTCAACATTGGTGTGGAAAAACTCATAATGGTGCATATATCATATCCCTGGGATAAATGGTCCCTTTATAGTGCCTATGTGGGTTTGGGAAAATATCTAGGGCCCATGAGACATTAAATCATATTTTAGGACCTATATTGGTGTTCCTTCTCATGCCATGTCTAGGGTCCCTAATACCCTTTTATGGAGTGAAAAACATTATAACATCGCTATTATTATACCCATTTACCAAATATTCCCTTTATAGGGCATGTAGGGTTGTTTGGGATCCTATTCATGGCACATGAGCCCTAAAAACATCTTCCGGACCATATAATGTTTTTGTTCTTTCTTGAACAATCATGATGACACCTTTATTTTTTTACCTTGCAATAGTCAATTTTAACTTATGAAAACATCATGAAGTGGTTTATGGAACAAACAAAAGGGATCCTACATGAAGTTTATGGTTAAAAAATTGGCAATTGAGAATTTGGGAACATGCTCTCGCATGAAAATGTACATGTTATTCAAAATGTCCACACGATCCTTTTAAAATACCCTTAATGACTTTTGAACTACCATGCAGACTACTATGAAGTTTTTCAAATAAGAATTAAAAATAAGCATTCATGCACTTTAGAAATGTCCATGCATTAATAAAGGGAACACATTATTTTTAACTATATATATAAGAAATTTCCACCCCTAAAATGTATCAAAAGTAATTTAGTAATTTGTCTATAATATTTTATCCCAACATCCATTTTTGTATTATTTACATATTTGGAAAGATCTTTAAGAGATATACAACTTTTATGTTATTAAGTTTCTATGTTTCTTGATATATATTTTCTTGTTTTCAAAATAATATAAAAATAAATATTTTGATGGGAAAAAAATATTTGCAATTTTCTCACAAATTCTTTTCCCAGCATCCATTTTTGTTTCTCTTTATATAATTGCAAAGATCTTGAAGTGATCTACAACTTTGTTGTTATACACTTTTGTTGTGTCTATATAAATGCTTTTTTGTTTTTTAAAAGAACAAAAAAATAATCTTTTGAAAAATAGGATAAACTTTTGAATGTTGTACTTTGTTATGCAGCCATTTTAAATTAAATGTCACATTTAATAATGGGATTATTCCCTTAAAAATGCTTCTCTATGAAACTTTTACTCCCTATTGAAATCTTGAACTTCCATATATTCCCTATAGAGGGAATATTTGGTCTTTGAGTAGGATACTAGTGCCATCATGGAGGTTTTGTGCACCATATGGATCCCAAGCCCTTAACCATGGTCTAGTGAGGAAAACAAGGAGATTATGCCCTATGTGAACCTTATAAGTCTTATGGGCTAGGAACAAGGCCTTGAACCACCACTCAAGTGCTATAAATAGGGTTTTGGGTCTCTTAGTGCGAGATGAGTGCTATTAGGAGTTTTTCACTCAAGGAATGTATTGGGGGACTTTATCATGGTATGGGTAGGATGTCAAAGGACTTGGGACCCTAAATGAAGCTCTTAGGAACTCTTAGGATTTTTTTCACATGAGGGGTGGGTCTCAGAGAATTGACCATTTTAGGAGAAGGAAAACAAGGGAATTAGGTTCTAAATGAAGCTTCTATGCTCATGGGCCATGAACAAGGCTAGAAAACCACCACATGACCTATATTAATGAGATATTTTGCCCCCAAGTGAAATATAGGTGTTATTATTGATTTTTCTAATTATGAATCTCCTCATAAGGAAATGTGAGTATTTTATTTCGTTGGTGAAGAAATTGATTAATTTGTTAAGGTTAAAGGAATACAAAATTAATTTAATTTTATATTAATATTTAAAAATATAAAAATGTTAAGAAAACTCAATAAATAAAATAAACAAAAGTCCATGTGTAGAAGTTATAGGGAGCTTAGTCCCCATATTTGATGTAATTATTGTAACATGCAACCAACCACTTTATAAAACAAATGTCAAATTAAGAAATACATTTACATTAGTTCCATTGAAAATCCAAAAATATAATTACTCAATCATGTTTTTCTTACGCCCCAAGGGGACATCTAAAAGTAGACCCAATGCAAGGAATTTTTGATAAGCATTTGGTGCTCTGCAAAAGTTATAGTTTACTAACAACTTGTCACCAAGAGACTAACTACGTATTCCATGCACAACAACAACAAATATGGATGCCTTCATTTTCATAAAGAATTCTTTTTCAATGGAGTGTTCCTCAAAGGAACAATTTGCACTAAATAATGAGGACCTGCAACTATTTATGAACCATGCAATGTTCCCATGAGTTTGTGGATGATCGTTGATATATAAAAAGTTTTTCCTGTTAAAGTTTCCAAAAGAATAACCATTCATGCACAAACTATACATGGAAATGTTATGTTTGTATTTGACAATATTCAAGGAATTAAACCGACTATAAAGAGGACCACAAAATGGAATAAGTGCCACTGATTGTTTGGGAGGAAGGAATACATGTGAAAGGATAAATAACCTAAGATTTGAAACATATATTTTAGTCTTGGAAATCGTATAACTATTACCACAAAAAGAGAATCTAGTTCCAACATCGGGCATAGACATGAATGACGGGAAAGTGCCATACAAATCTCGGTTGTAACAGTTTTGGTGTTTACTTTGCAGATGGATAGGAAGAGGGAATTCATTGCTACCTTCTAACAATTGAATACACTTTGGTTGGACATTTTTTCTCTTAGCTCATACCACCTTTTTTTATCTCCTAGTAGTGATGTTTTGGGTAGTATTTATATCATACTTAGGCTCACTATAAGAACTCTCCATTGACTCAACAGAAGGATACAGGTTGGCCAATTTAGGATGAAATGTAGTTGATCTAACTTCCAACTTTTCAAAAAAGGATCATATGGAAGTGTTCCTATGTGTCTTTTATATATCACCTATTGGATTATTGACTGCAATGGGAGGTATTATACCATCAAATTTGGGTACTCGATCATTAATATAATGAGAAAATGTGATACGTAGAGAGTTATTATTCAACCCTTTACATTTTGAATAGCCACATACCATTAGCGGGTCATAAAAGAGATTCAATTCATGGTGTAATACTGTTGACCCAGAATGTAGGTTACTGGAAGATGGCATGTCACAATTGGTAGGGTAAAGCAGCTATCAATTTTCATTAAACATTTTCCTACGGTATCTTTCTCCTGATAAGGGATTGCGACATTTTTGCATTGTTGGAATATTTCTCATCAAAACTTGATCCCAATTTATGATCCTACAAAATTCAATGAAAAAGTATTCAAATGTGCATGCATAAATGAAATAAATCCAATCATATAAATGAATTATAAACAAAATCTAGTGTTGGTGTGCAGTTATAAGACCCTAGGTTCAGTTTATTCAACCAACAAAACCCTTTAGATACCGACCCTTTCGGCATCACTTGTATGAAAGTAAAGTCTCACACGAGGCATCTATTGGGGCTGCAGGCACCAATTTTATGTAGGGATGAGGGAATGTGAGGTTATCATCATATCCATTATTATTTATCCACCATGTGCGTAATATCTTTATTCACATCCTTTGATTAATTAAAAAACTCTATTGTAAAAAACCCTTATAACATAGTTTCAACATAAGTCACCCACTATATCATTAATTATTACTACACATCAATCATATAGTAAAAAGATCTATATTAATCATGCATAAAGATAACATCCATGATAAATCACATCAACACAACACATTCAGACACAATATTTAATGTGGTTCACCCAATCCTTGGGCTACGTCCACAATGACTGGATACTATATTAATATTCATGCAGTAATCATCTCAGGCTTGCACATTGAACTTACAATAGATATAGCATATCATACTATCTAGACCTGCCTAACTTCTCTACGGTGCAAGCCTCTTTCCCTCTACAAAACCTCTCCAAAAACTCCAGTAAGGATTCTCACTCATACTCAACCTAATCTCTTACTCTCAACATCTTATTCTTCCCAAACCCATTACATATTTATACATAGAGTTAGGGCTC
>JZKD02S1837634.1:0-21287 GCA_000966675.3 Picea glauca
TTTATTGTTTCGTTTTTATTTTGTTTTGTTTTAATTATTTTTTATATGTTTGTTTTAATATTATTTTGTTTTTTAATTTTGTTTTATTATGTTTATTTTCTATTTAATTCATGTTTTATATTTTTTTATTTTTAATTGATTTTTATTTAATGTTTGATTAATAAAACGCTAACCTAATTACTAACTTAATTACTAATTATTAATTAATTAATTATTAACAAGTCTAACATAGATTTATAAATCTAACTATACTAAATTTATTTACTAACATTGTTAACCTATTGTATTTTTTCCTAAGCTTGTTTAATCATGTAGGGATAAAATTGGCGAAGGGGTGAAGAAGTGAAGGGTCAGGGACTGAAAAGCGCAGCGGTGGATGAAGGATGTAGCAGGGTGATGGAGGATCAGGTGAAATGGATGGAGGGGGAAATGGAATCAACCGAGCCCAGTAAGCCAGATGTCTTCATCGTGGGAGCAACACCAAATAAGAAGTTGAAGAATCGAGTTACCTATGATTATAGGACCCAAACAAGTTGAAATCCATGTAGATTTTGACCCAGCAATACACCCAGGATACGTGATGATGCATGAGGATATAGGATCTTGCATGAGTATACAAGGGCATATAGTGATGAGAGGTAGTTCACAAGGGCATGCAGAGGTGTATAGTGGGACCTAGGGGGATGCATTGAAGTGTAGGGAGGAGACATACTTAGTATAACATGAAGAATTATGTGGAGAGAGGTCCTCTTTCTTGCAGTAGTACATGGAACAAGGAGATCACCTTCTCAGTAGTAGTAGTCAGATGAGTGATGATGGAGGGAGTGTGATTGACCATCAGTTTGTGGAGTTACCTACTGTTGTACCCGATGGTTTGAGATTAGTCAGGATTCCAGGTGACTATTCACCATGGGTGTCAGTGGATGAGTTTTTTGTCAATCATTTTGGGTTGACCAACACATATGATACTTTCCAGTCCTACGCATAGTTGCAAGTATTTATGTTAGTCTTCCCTGATACTTTCATTTTATACGATAGAGATGGGGGAGATAGTCAATTGCATGGGGCATGGAGAGTCATTAGACAAGGACCTCATGACAGGGGATACTCCATTACATGCAACCGGATAGGGAAGGGTCATCCGAGACAGTCAGATAAGGCCTTGGGCATGATGGAGAGCATCCTTAGTCATGGGACAGAGGATATTCTAGAGGTGGATATAGGTTCAGAGTCTCAGCAGGATGAGGACAAGGAGTAGAGTAGGATAGATGCTTTTGATGAGAGCTACGAGGTTAGTTGGAGGGATGTATGGTCGCAACAAGCAGCATCAGAGATATTGATCAGGACCGTACATGATGTACCTATGGTTGGACAGCTTGGCCATTTTAGGGCTTGTCATCGTATCAAAGAGAGATTCTCCTGGGGGAATATCGAGGATGATGTCATGAGGCACGTGGGGGAATCCTCGATATGTCAACATCACGAGTCAGGGCATGATTCCTTATCCACCCTCGTTTCAAGGCAAATTTGGGAGATTATGCCAGCATCTCTCAACCCTGGTATACTAGAGCCATATAATAGGGTTGACAACATAGGGATATTGTTGCAGTATGGGACACCGCAGGCAATAGTGTCGGTTGGCAGGGTGGCCAAGTTTAGTGATTATGGATAGGACAACATGGCTATAAACATAATTTAGCCAAAGGTTTACAGTTTTGTAGGAACCGAGATACATGGTATGGCACCATCGGAGTTATGTGATGCAGGGTTTGTTGCTCTTCTAGAGCGTATGGGAGTTTCATGGATGTTCATGATTGGTTCCTTTCATTGTTGGGGGAATTTGAGATCAGATGGAGATGAGTATGTTAGGTGGAAGGATGGGTCTCCTTGGTTGAGGATCGAATAGAGGAGTAGGAAATATTCTTGGTTAGCAGGGGATCTGGATACTACCGGAGGTGGTATTTTAGAGACTAGTTTGGATGAGAAATTCATTGAGGGATGGATATTGTATTTACTGTATGTATTGGTTGGGGATGTTCAGGAGATTCTTTGCATTGATATCTTACAATACTATACTTTACAGGGAACTGCAGTACACATTTTGATTTGGGATCTAGGGATTAGAGTGTTTGGTAGTCTAGTGGTTGATGGAGTTGAGATCCGAGTAGAGCGGTTTCTTGAGGAGTTTACTGAGGATCTACTACACATGATTGTTCTACTCATTAGGAGCATTATGGGGTCCTTCATGGCGAGCACTTCATGGGACCATGTTTTGAGGAGAGATTACTTCATGACACACAGGTGGATATGGGACCCTGGGATCATACATAGTTTGATTCAGTTATTTCTTGAGGACAAGCAATATTTGAGCAGGGAGGACTGTAATGTTCCTATTTTTGGATTATCTTATGTTACAGAGTTGGATGCCTGCCAGAGTAGCCAATTGGGAATAATAATGATTTCGGGAGATATTGAGGATATTTATGGTGCTTGGCTTACATTATTCATCATATTTCATCATCAAGATCCATTACGCACAACTTGTCTTTGGTTTCGTTGCATTCCAACGATTTCCATAATTTTGAGTTACTATGGAGCATATTTTAATTAAATTCACTAAGGAGGTCATGTTGGGCATAATACTTGAAGAAACCCCTTAGTGTAATACCTCATTGGAATCGGGAGGAAGATATATATAGGATAAGATGATGAAAAATGAATTTTACTGGCCAGAGAAGCCATAAGGGAAAATTAATCACTTTTTAGAGGAAAAAAAGTTAATTAATTAATAAAGTGATTATATGAAGAAATATTGAAAGTGAATTAAAAAGTCACTTGGAGAGAAAAGGTAAACATGGGTATAAAATACAAATAGGGGGTTCTATTCTCTCATTGTGTTTTTTGATATTTTGATGTATGGCTTCTTAGCTAGAGATCCCATGGTACTTGGGGGTTTTGAGGGTTTTGACTGAATAATCCCTAGAGATCAACAAGGGAGTGAAAGATTCTCCCATTCCTGATCCAAGATTGGTCAAGGAGGTGAAATATTCCTCCCTGGCCATTTTATTTAGCCACAGTTTTGGTTTTTACAGTGAAAGAAGAGTGACAGTGCAGATCTAGAGGTTTCCTAGAAAGAGGGCACATTGTGAAGGAGAAAACAATTTGATTTGGATTTGGAGAGTTGGATCTGGTATAGATCTTGTACCAAGAACATTTACCATCCTTGGGGTTACATCTTCTTGGCATTATTGGGGTTTTCATGCTCCATATTTATTTATTTTCATAGTTGGGCGAATTATTGCTTGAGGGACCATACTCAGAGGTCAAGATCTTCATTTCTGGAGTTGGGTTGAGCATTTATCTATTGGGACCGAACTATACTCACCTTAGGAGAATTTTGGAGAAGGGTTTGAGTGTCATCCCTTCAGAAAACAGATTGATTAGTGGTTGGGAGAAATTATTGGAGCAGGGCGAATTATTGGCACTTGGTAGCTTGGTTATCATGTGGTAGATTGCATTCTTGGAGGACATCTATTGTGGGTACCCTTTGGAGAGTTTCTAGAGTTGGTTTTTTGTATATTTTTAGTGTTTGGAGCCTTCTACATCAGCCATATAATTTTGTATCATGTTTACATCAGATCTGTTCACCCATGTATTGAGGTTAGCAAATTAAATAATAAAATCAGATCTGAGTTATTTTGGCTTCATTGTGTATTGGAGTTTCTTAGTATTGTTTCCTATGCAATTCTTGTGTAATTTACATGTAATTTAATGCCCAAAAACTACCATACATAAGAAACAAAACTAATGATGAAATCTACAGCCATATGTATGCAAAGTGTTTGAAAAAACACTTCAACCATCCAGCTGCAAATAAACATAACAACAAGCATAAATTCAGAACAACCACTCATTGGGAAGGAATTAAGTGTTGCATATGATGTGTTTGACATAATATTGAACTATTAAACTTGAGATAAGTGGGACAACAAGTATTGAAGTGATTTAAAGACAGTAGAGGGCTTGTATACCAAGTGTTTGACAAAATTTCTCAACTACATTAATTTGATATTTACAACAGTTTTGGTTGGGAACATTACATTGCTTGAATGGCTCTTTATTGATTTGATTTACTCATCATGATTCTTTGACTTGAGATCCTTTGAGGGTGTATCCATTTGCCTTTGCAAGACCTAGCTGGTGGACATATTTAGAGGAAGAAGGCTAGCTTGGGCTTCCATAGGGTTTGAAGCCCACAGGTTGGATGTCAAGGGCCCACTTTCTAGATGATGATGATTTTCCTTTGGAGGCCTAGAGAACACCTTAGAGGACCTTTCCTATCCCCCACATGCCAAACGATTTTATTGGAAGATATAAAGTGTCACCTTCTTGGATTTGACGTCACCATTGGGGCTAGGGCTTGGTGGTGATGAAGTTGCTACTTGACACTTGTCATGATTTGGTGGAATGATACTTGAGGAGGATATAGCGCATGAGAGGGAGACTCTATCAGCCCCAACGAATTCAACCTTCTACTCCAATGACTTTCTCAAAGGGTCAAAACATCACCCTTAGAGGGGTGACATCATTTTTGGGTTTCTATTGGGCACTTTTTAAAATTTAAATTTGAATTAAATATGAATTAATTATGTAAAGGGGAAAAATAAGGGTTGTTGTCCCCTTATTTTTTGTTTACCCTAAATTAAGTGGAAAGATTATGTTTAAGACATTTTGTATAAATAGATATCATTTGTATCTCATTTCATCATAGCTCTCCCATGTGGAGAAGGATCTTTGGCTTAAATTTATGCCCTACTTGGGAAAATTTTCATATCTCTCTTGTCACTTGCTCTTGTAATGGTTTATCTTTGGCTATTGGATGGATGATGATGTGTTGTCTCTTGTGGAGGCTTATTTATTACTTTATGGTGGATATTTCTTGGTTAGAGAAGGAGTTTATCTTGTTTATGTTTATCAAGATCTAGATGAAGATTTAGATGAGACATTTGATGAAGATGAAGTGCTCATATCTACCCTTCCATTTGATGAATACATCCAGGCCTTTGTTCTTCCTGCACATCAAGAAGAGAACATGATGAGTTGTAATCCTTTTGAAGATCTTGATGACACTTTATTACATGACTTTGGAAATGGAGAAGTATTATAGGAACCCTTGGATGCAATAGATCCTGTTTGGAAAACACAAACAAAGCATCATGCACTAAGGATCAATCCCCTCATGATGAAGAGGGGATGGAGAGGCATGTTCATAAAGAGAAAGAAGAATCTTGACGAATTGCAACATGTTGAGACATTRTCATCTTTTCTCTCGCTTGATGAAGGTGAGGCTTTCYAGCCTTGATTTCTTCTTGCACATGAAGTTGAAGAAGCAATTAGTCTCAATGATGAAGAAATTGAAKATCTAGTTGAAGTYGCCCTATCCTTTGTCMTTCCTACACACGAAGACAAAGAGATGGTTACTTTCAGTAATATTGATGGTTTTATGAAAGAACCCTTGGATTTGGTTGAAGATCATATAGACATGTTCATAAAAAATGGGAGATGTAGATGGGATGTTGGTTGCATCATTTTTTATGGAGACCCCATTTATGATATTGAGGGTAGCTCTCAAGTAGAGGGGGTTGAGGTGTCATCTTCAGTGGACTAGTCTTCATGCGTGTATGATTTAGATATTTGGCATCTTGGTGATAATATGATTACAAATTTGTTATGTCCATTCGAGGATGACCTGACACAACATTTTCAGGATGATTTTTTTCCATCCCTTTGGAGTTGTGATCCATATTTGTTCTGTGAATATTTTTAGCCATTGTTCTCAGACTTTGGTAGATTCCAGGTCATGGCCAACCCGGGGCACTTTGAGGTCCACACTATCAAACGAAAGTACTTTCATATTGAGACTTTTGGTGGTGATTTTCACATAAAGAAGCAACATTTCCTAAGTCCAAGGGAGGAGTTTTAATCTAGACATGAGGTTATCCCTTACCTCTTATCTTCTTCTCCGAGAAGGCTTGCAGTCTTCTTCCAATCTCTCATCTCCTCTCAGTCTTCAAAAAGTAGTGGATGTTTGTGTGTGAATGAAGATGAACCATCATCTATATATGATAGTCCTCTTTAGAGATATATTGATCAATCTTCTGGATACACTTTTAGGAAGGATGATCAGGCTGATGGTTTTTCTTTCCAGCAGGATTTCCTCCCTCCCACCCATATCCATGAGCTTCATTTAATGATTGATTATATGTCTATTTATGCTCATTATTATTATTTTCTTGACTTATATTTGTTGTATTATATGATTAAGCACAGGGGGAGATACCTTGATGAGATGATCAACTAGTTGCACTGGTTGTATGACTTCACCTAACATCACCTATCGCCTGATATTTAGGGCCCCAAGGCCCCGGGAAAGTAGGTAGGTCATTTTGATTTCCTTTAATTTGCATCTCGATTTCTCATGTTAGTTTAGATGCATTTCATTTTTCATTTTTCTCTACTTTCATATTGATTTCATGCTTAGTTTAGAAGTTTTTCAAAAAATGCTAAAATTTTATTTTCTAGATTAGTTGTCATGTTTGGTTTTGATGTATATGGATGAAGGGTGATAGAACCACCCTAGATTTTACAGTGTTTTTTTTTAGTGTAGGCATAGGTATACCAGGAGATGATGTGGTTCTCATGCAATCTATAGTGAGAACATGTCCCCAAGTAGGAGCCAGATGTTATCCCCATTTTATGGGATAACTAAGGACATGATGTCTTCAGGCCCTCATGTTGTAAACACAGAGTAACGAGAGACAAATTGACCAACATTTTCCACTTACACAGATGGAGACCCATTGCACCACCACAGCTAAAAGTTGATCATGACGGTATCCACCACATCACCTGGCCTCCTGAAGACATTGGATCTTTCTCCATGAGGTACAATTCAGGCATTATGATGAGTGTCATTTCAATATTTGAGGCATTTGAGTTTGTTACATCTATTATTGATTTTGATTGTGTGACATTTTCTTGGACATTATTCTATTTTCCCTGTTTCACCTTGGTGGTTGACATTATGCCCTAGTAAGTGGGTCACCCTTAGGGATATGCATGCTACTGGGAGTTCCTTTTGATGATTCATCGTGTCTTTCCAGACCATAATTGCCACTTTCCACACTTCATCCCCTCATCTCCTCAAATTTTTGGTTTTTCGGGTGTACTAACCCAAGAAGGGGTTGTTCCTCACTTCATGTGAAGAAGGGGATGAAGGACTAGAGTCTTGTGGTTGGAAAAATATAAAATATTGATTATGAACCTTCCATATGCTTGCCCAAAGAGGTATTGATAGAAATGAAAATCTTCTCCTAAAAAATCAAATACCTGTAAAAGCAAATTAACATTATATAAATGTCCTCACTTGTTGAGGTGTGTACACTTATGTGGTGTTTGTTGGTTATTTGTGTTTCTCTCTTTCTCTTCTTAGGCTGACCTAGGTTTAGATCTCAACATGGTTCCAACAAAACCCTCTAAGACTATCGCCCCCCCTAGTAAACCAGAAGGCAACACAGTGCAAAGAGTGCATTGTGCAATCTCACCCGAGATAGATTTATGGGTGAATGCAATGCTTAAGTGCTTGCAGTCTAGGAATGAGTAGGGATATGGGGGTGTATTCCATATTCTTCATGCATTACTCTTACTAATGATTTAATTATTCCTAGGATTCATTCATCTTTTTCCTTATGCATGCATTCTAATATATCTAGTTAATCATTCATTCATAAGATAATCATTAACAAGAAGTAAGAATTCAATAAAAATCACATATAACAAATGTTTTAATGTGGTTTACCCCCTCCTAGGCTACGTCCACAAAGATTTGTATTCTCTGCTCTTTTATTTATTCTGTGGAAAAATCTATCATTTCACACATTACATCTTCCATCATACAATCATGAAGAGGTTCAAGAACCTATGTGAGGTGGACTAGATCACACCAAGTTCCTCAGCCTGTGACCTAACTGTTGTTGGGAAAAACACCCTACAGACTAGCAAATAGAGTTCAGACTTTGCATGCAGATATGACCGAATAGAAATCACTTTCTACCTTCATCCCTAGATTTAAATCCCCTTTTCTTATTCAATGCATGGAAAGATCAACATACCTTGTTACCGACGTTTGATGTCAATCCTCTGTTGTGCTTGATCACTTGTTTTCTATGCTCCTTCCAAAGATGACCTGCATTCAAGACAAGCAACAACTATGCATGCATGCTACTAATATACTAATGGATTAGAAATCAAACATAAACTAATCAATATCATAAATAGTTCATGAATTGGGACGGGAAAAGCATTCTCTTTATTACTTAAAATGAGTCAACTTACAAAAATTTGAGACCTGCCACCGCTCCTTGAACCTGATCCTGGGATCCTCTTCTTCTATCCTTCAACTTCTTTGCTTTAAATCTCCTTTGGCATTAGGAAAGGCTAAAGGGTTGGGACAATGGAATACGTAAATGGGCAGAGTTTCTTCGCTATATTTTTCCTCCTCCAAATGGTACCCCTGCCCCTTCTTTTATAGGCTAGAAGGAGCTAGGTATTTGGGCGAACCCTCGGCCATGCATGGCCGGGAGTTTCAGTTAACTCACCCATATCTTTTTGTTCCATCGTCAACTTTCCTTTTTTCATACTTTAGCAGGTACATGCGGGCTATTTTGAGCCATCAAGCGTGTACACGCGTGCAGTAATGGGTTAGGGCGCGTGGGCCTTTACACAAGAGGATTTTCAAGGAGTTGTTTAGCAATATTTTTGGCAAAGAAAGGATATGAGATGGCTTGATGCTAGGTAAGCATGTGTGATGTAATTTAGGGTTATAACAGATGCCCCCTAATGTGTGAGGTCAGAAGAGCATCTGAGGGCCGAAATACATTACCAATCTTTATTGATGTGCCGAACGATTGAGCCCAAGGATCAGGAACCAGGAGGTGTCGTCTGCAAAACAACAAATATCTCACTGAGGCAGGCATACCCATTCTCGGGATAAAAATAGAACCATGGATACCAATAAAATACATTGTAGATCCATGTCAAATAACTATAAAGAGTAGCCGCGAACAATACACAGTGGAGCTACATCTCGAAATCAGAAAGATATACATATAGAGTATCCATCTTACAGAAGTTGATCCGGCCTGATGGCTGGAGATGATATCTTCATAGCTCGAGCACCAACTTCAAAATATTCCAAAACTTGGGTAGGAGTGTAATATGAGTGTACGACTACACTACCCAGAGGTCTTCGACGGCTCGTTGGTCATGGACTTGATAATCTTGATGATCGGACTGAAGGCTTCAGTGATTTCGAACAAGGACTTGATTGGACATTCAATATGGCTAGGTATGCGAACAAGAGACATATTGCAGAGGGGCCGACTCAGGTTTAGTGACAAACTTCCCTTGGACAATAGCATGACAAGTGATGAGACTCAGGCAGCATATATGTTAATCATAAGTCTACGAAGCAGGAGGCAACGCAAACTCTCCATATGTTTGGAAGAATAACCAAACGGTGTAGGACACAACTCTATATAGCGAGAAAAGATTCCTAAGGTCATACTACATCCCATAGTCTGATGAACAAACGGACAGATGTGCTTTATCCAAGGGCAACTCATTATGCTGCCAATAAAGAAAATACTTTTCCCTTCCTCTTTTTGGGGTATATTTGATTTTTTTGTTCTTTTCGATAATGTTGGACAAAGAATAAAGGAATATTACATTACAATGGAGGAACGAGTATTGCAAACATACAAGCTCAAGGCATAAGGACAAGACTGATGTTCTAGTAAAATGATACTCGGGAAAAATCCTCTAGAGGCCAAAGGTGGTAAGACGCAGAAGAAAACTGTCACAAGGCTGGTGGATAAGGTATGCAAATGCAATTGATAAAACACACAATGGTAACATCCTTCAATGTAAGTTTAATGAGCCCAGAGAAGGTAAGCTCGATGGTTTTTCATATTTAGAGAGTCTGAAAAACATAAAAGGAGACTCCATTGGGGTACCTTTTTCGAAGCTAGTCTAGTCGGTTCGAAAAAGGGGTAAACTAGCACCAATTAGACATCGATTCAAAACCATTTTAACGAGTGTGACAAGGACAAGATCACTCAGCCATTTTTTCACTTTTAAGGAGTCTGAAAAAAGCTTAACTATGGACTTCGTCAGGAATATTCTTCTGGACCAATTTAACGAGTGTGAAAGAATAAGGTCACTCGGTGATCTTTTCAATTTTAGGGAGTCTTAAAAGAGCTTAACTATGAACTCTGTGGGGGTTTATTTTTCGTAAGTTTAGTCCCTCGGGCCCGAAAAAGGGATAAAATTATACCTGAGAGTACTCTTCTAAAGAACGGGAGTTCCATAGAGTATACCTTTGTTCGTATAGTTGACCATCCAGACCGAAAAATGGTTAAACTACCGCCGGACAGACGTGACTTCAAATTTCAGTTTAACGAGCGTGAAAGGCCACAAGATCGCTCGGCAATATTTTCATGTTTAGAGGGTCTGAAAAGGGCTTAAAAGGAGACCCGTTATTTTTTGGATTCCTGAGGGTGAGACAAAGAGCAAAGAAGAATCATGCAAATGAGGCTCAAACTCATATTCAAGAAAGACTATACAGACTCCCGAGCCTACAGTGTTTTTAGAAATGGCATGGACACCATAATGCAACCAAGACCTACTTAGGGCATCCATGTTCTGGTAAGCTCTATCGCCAAGTTGTGACACTTCTAAAGAATATATGATGGTTCTGTGTCACAACCTGATGGGATCGATCCTATAGCATAGGAAAAAGACAACGAGACACAAAATTCGGGGTAGTAACCTAACCTATATGCTCAAGTTGATTCTTGGAATTTTTTTATGGACCGTCAATATTTTCTCAAAACTCAAAAAAAATGTCCCAATACCCGATCAAATCCCTCCCACATAACTCATGAATCACTCTAAATGGTTTTTGGTATAAAGAAATTGATAAGGGGGGCCGAAAAAGTGACAAAAAGAGGCCAAAAAGTCTATAAATAGAAGTTGGTAGCTCATTATCACCATTGCTGATTTGGAAATTGACTCTGGAGCCAAAAGACCCCCTTTGCTAAAAACAGTGATTCCGGGAGCTACAGTGGAGGAAACGAACTTCTACTTGGACCAAGTAAGTACAAACTCCCTTATCTAGTTATTCAATCCTTCAATTTTGTTTTTTCGTTTGTTTGTTGGGTGGGCATCGACCTTAAAAAGGTCGGCCCTAGGTACACACGTGTTGTCTCTGGACAGGCCACGTGTACATTTGGGCAGAGTAAAGTCTGCCCATGTGTACACGTGACTGTCACCTCTACAACATGCATGTACCCCTCCTTTTGTAGTAAAAAGCAAACCAAAAGCAAGTACTGAACCTCCTTTACCTTGTTGTGTTGGCAGGATGTATGTCGAATGGAGGGAAAGGGAGCATAAAGTAATCAGTGAGTTGGTTGCAGCAGATCCGAATGTCATGGCCATGTTAATGCAATGCGGTTTACTGAAGTTCTTTCTATGTCCATTTATGCACGCACAACCAAGTCTACTGAATGCCTTGATTGACTACTGGCACCCTGATGTAGAGGCTTTTATGCTAGAGGGGCAATCACTGGTGCCCACCACCGAGGATATCTACTTTCTAACTGGCCTCTCAAGGAGAGGGGAACCAGTCAACTTCAGGACGTTTCCTGTGGGACCAAGCAAGATCTCGGAACTGATAGCCGAGCATTATGAGGCTGGGACTGACCGTGTGGGCTCCCAAGTACCTATTAGTAAGATTAATAACTTATCATTGTAGACGATATTGTTACTGATTGGGCGGATTACCGGCTCAACAACCTTGCATCAGGAATCTCGCGCATAGATGAACTGTGCTATCCAGTGCTTGAATGCACAGATTTTTAACTAGAGTACCACACTGCTCGAGTGCATGAAGAGGCAATTGACAGATTGCCGACAGCGGACACAGAGGAACTCCGGGTTCGGGACCATCTTGTGTTCATTTTTTTTTGAGAGAGTTACGAGTTTTAGTCCTCATGTTGTAGTACGAGGACATCATGCCTCTTTCCCTACAGTGTGTAGATGGGCAGTATTACTGCCGCGACAGGGTGGTGGAAGGACCGTTGAGTCCTTCGACGATGATTTCTTTGCGTGGCTGTCATGATAGATCCCTGTGATTGAGGACTACCCATATGCAGGAATAGATTTTTCTAGAGATCCTGAGATACCCGTGCCTCCTGGTGATGAGCGAGGGGAGATGGGTAAGTCTCCTCCTTTGTAGTTTTTTTTTGTTTTCATATGTAATTTTTATGTCATTTTTGTTATATATATCATTTTGTGTATGCCAGAGTATTTGAAAGGTATACGTTTGTTGCATGCAGATGTGGGACCCGTGCGACCTGCTAATTATGCACGGAACAGGCGTCATCCATGGCCAAAAGCTGCAGTTGCCACTGCTGGGGGAGCAACAGTAGCAGGGAACCTCCCAGCCGGGGAGGCCGAGAGGGTCCTTAGAGGAGTTGAGCGGAACTTCACTACACTCACTCGCACAGTCTCGATGGCAAAGATAGAGGACCTGCCACCATCCATACAGCCTCATGTAGTGGGGGCACCTCGGACATGGGTCTGATTGTTTAGGCGTTTAGCCCGTGCTGTGGATGATTATAACAGGGCCCATAGGCCCTGAACCTATTTAGACTTTTTATGTGCCACGATTACCTTTTTGCATATATTTTTTGAGGGCATAATCCCTGTGACTCGTTATTATTCCCATTCTTTAGGTGCTTGCGTCCATCTATGTACTCTGGTTATTTGATGATGTTATATATGGTTTTTATCTTTTGTGTCTTATGGATTATGTGTACAAAAATGTATTTACACGTTTATGTCAATGTTCTTTCATATGTGTGCGATATGCCAATCTAAAATTGGATTAGCTAGAGTATCTATAATTTGATTTAATCTCCTAGGAACATGAAAATATGTAATATAATCAAAGTTTCATTCTAAGAGACGTACCCTAAGGAATCGTCAGTGTAAGGTTGGATTTTGAACCCGTTATACTCTGTTTAGCTGAGACAAAACCAGTTGAGAGTCGATATAGACCTGGAGATGAGAGATACCCAATGACAAAGCATCACGAAGCAACTCAATAACTGCACTATACTCGGTGACATTATTTGTGCTGTCACCTAAGCATATACCTCTGGAAGATAACAACTGGCCCTGGGGTGTAAAGATTACCCAAGCTGTGGAGGCAAGCCTCCGAGTCTGGCAACTAGCACCGTCTGCATACCCAACGAACACCTTGGAATCACTTTCCATCTTCCATATTGACGAAAGATAACATTAATGACACGTCCATAACACTTTTTTAAAAAGAAACTAAAAAGTAATAGTACAAAGACTATACATATGTTACAAAAGTTACCCATAGTGACCTACCTATGAGTGATACTTCTTGAGGTAGAGCCCATTTCTAAGCTCTGCCAAAGCATTCCCTTCAAAATCAACCAGACAATAAGTGCCATTTTTTAATACCTCTTTTATGATGAAGGGTCTGAACCACATGGGTTTGAATTTTCCTTCCCCCAGGGGGTCCTTGTCTTGGTCATAGACCAGGACAAGGTCATCTTCAGAGAAAATTCGAGGACGAATGGACCTATCATACTAACACTTGACCTTATGTTTGTGAGCCTCATTGGCCAGGGCCGCATCATGACGCTACTCATTGAGTTTCTCAAGGTGTACTAACCATTCTTCAAGTGGAGAAGTGTTTGGCAATAATTGTACTACCAATTTCAGAGATGGGATCTGACATTCGATGGGCAAGACTGCCTCCAACCCGTAAACGAGTTGAAAAGGTGAGAAACTGGTTGCAGTCTTAACAGACGTTCAGTAAGCCCATAATGCCGAGTATAACATCAAATGACAATTTGACTTGGCTAAGTTGATAGTTCGTTGTAGAATAGTCTTAAGAGTTTTGTTTACAGCTTCTACCTACCCATTGGCTTGGGGGTAGTAAGGTGATGAATTTTCTTGTCGTAACCCAAGATTTGATGTTAATTCAGTCATCATTTGGTTCTGAAAGTACCTGTCATGGTCAGTGGCAATCTCTCTCGGGACGTTGAACCTTGCTATGATATGATTGAATAAGAAGAGATATGCAGTCTCTCCATCATCTTTAAACGTTGGCATAGCTTCGACCCACTTAGTGAAGTAGTCGACAGCTACGATGATATAGCGATGCCCCCTTGCTGACGGGGGGTTGCAAGTAGTGTAATCAATCCCCCACTTGGTGAAGGGACCAACGGTGATGACAGGAAACATAGGAGCGGGATGTGCCCTCATCTTCCGAGAGAAGATTTGGCACGGATAGCACTTCTTGACCGATTCAACACAATCTTTGATAAGTGTCAGCCAGAAGTACCCTGCTCATAGAATATTTTGGGTTGTTGCCAACCCATACAAATGACTGCCACAAGCTCCGGTATGGCAATCGTTGAGCATGATGACTGCCTCCTCATGTGTGAGACATCGACGTAAGATGCAGTCTACACCTCTCTGATACAACGTATCATCGAGTATGAGATAATTCTTAGCCTGATGGCATATACGCTGACGATCATCATGAGAAGAAGAAGTGGGGCACTTCAAAGTCTATAGATAGATAAGTATATCTCTGTACCAGGGATATGAAGATGTTATTAAAAACATATCTCCCCGGATAGGCGATTCTTCAAGCACAACATCACCTGACTCAACCGAAAGTTCTGAAATAAGTTCTGCAAAGACCAAAGACTTTTTGGACTTCACTGAAACGAAGTCTAAGTCAAACTCTTGGCGGATGACTATCCATCTACTGATTTTTCCGCCTATAACTCATCGAGTCAACATATATTGGAATGGATTCACGACAGCAATGATGGTGGTCTTGCGAAACAGAACATAATGTCGGAACCATTGGACAGCATGAACTGCTGCCAACGCAAGTTTTTCGATATGAGAATAATTGAGTTCCGGTCCTACGAGGCCTCGGCTTAGGTAATAGATAACGTATTCTAAGAACAAATCATCTTCTTGAACTAAAACCATGCCAATGGTAGACTCTGCGGCAGCCAGATATAATAAGAAATCTTTGTTATAGTTAGGTGGTCGTAGCAGAGGTGCAGTTGTGAGGGCATGTTTTAATGCGTCGAAAGAGCGTTGAGCAGCTTCGTCCTAGAGAAAAGGAATGTATTTCTTCAATAAATGCATAAAACCCTTGGTTATTTTGGCATAGTTGGTGATGAAGCGTCGTAAAAATTTCACCTTACCTTGTAGACTCTGAAGTTGTAAAACTGTGTGGGGGGGGAGCAACTGGATTATTGCCTCCACCTTGAGAGGATACGATGAAACCTAACAAACGTCCGGACGTTACACAAAAGCTACACTTGTTTGGATTCAAGTGAATCCTAAAGTAGCGACAGTGTTCGAAGATTAGTCTAAGGTGCGTGGGATGATCCGTTCTCTTGTGAGATCGTGATGCTAAAGCATCTAGGTAGGCCTCGACTATATGTTTGAGATCATGAAAGGCAAAAGTCATGGCCCACTGGAATGTGGCTCCATCATTTTTAAGACCAAAAGGAATCTTACGATATGCGAATGTACCCCACGGACAAATGAATGCCATTTTATGTTGGTCTTCGGGTTTGATTTGGATTTTATTATACCCCGAAAAACCGTCCATGAAAGAAAAGGCTTCGCAACTAGCACATTCATCAATGATCTAATTGATGAATGGTGTTGGAAAATTATCTTTGGGACATGCCTTATTAAAATCATGGAATTCGGTACATACATGAATCGTGACTTGTTTTTTATTGACTGGCACAGGATTCGACACCCACTGAGTCAAATGGATAGGACAGATAAAACCTGCCTTTAGCAATTTCTCAACTTCAATCTTGATGGCTATTACTTTCTTAGGATTAACTGGACGAAGTTTATGTCGAACAGGCTTGGCATCAGGATACATTGTGATTTCATTTTCAACTATTTTTGGATCGATACCTGGCATTTCCTCGTAAGACTAGGAAAAAACGTCGCGGAATTCTTTGAAAATATCCGTGTAGATTTGAATCTCTTCGGGGGAGAAATCTGCTCTAACGAAGACGTTTTCCACGACACCAGAGTTTTGGGAGATGTTGATTAGTATAGTTTCAGTGATAGTCACCATATTTCCCTCAGCATAAATTTCTTGTGTAGCTAGGAGATTAATAGGACACGGTTGACCTCCCGTCATGGTCACAGTGAATTCTCCTGCTTCGATTCGGTTTAATTCTGGGAGAAAATATGATCAGTGATGAAGATCTTCCCAAGGCTTGTCTGGACTAGTCATTGCTTCGATTAATGCTTCATCAGAAGGAAAGACTAAGTCTAATGAATCGATGTTAGCGAGAGAACCCTGAGCCCAAAAAGGCTCTAGAAGTGGATCTAACTCTTGTGCAAGAGTCGGATCAGGGTTAGCTGAAGCTTGTTGGACTAGAGAGTACTCTAATTCAGCGGCTGACAAGGGCATGGACATGCCGGGGTGCCCTATTTCATCCATCATGGATGATGGGGAAGCAAGAATCCATGGATCCTCGAAGTAAGTCATGTGAAACAATGAAACTTGAAAAATCTCAACCTTATGGTGATTAGATATAAATTTGATATCGCCCTGCGGGGGTGGGTAATCGAAGGTACCCATCAAAGATGGGCATAAACCAACTCCTACGTTGACGATACCCGGTTGAGGATTATCAATCAGCGGAACTATATATGCCCCCAAAGCTGGGTCAGGTCTGGAGAAAGACAATTGATCGATGGTCACTATCCGGCCCTCATGTGGAAACAAAAAGACCCGAAAAACTGTAGCAACCACAGCTTGCATAGCATAAGTCCAACTCCTTCCTAACAAGAGGTTATAGTCGAGGGGAGCATCGACTACCTCTACTTCGACACACATGGTCTTCCCTCCTAACTGCACGGGGAAAGAAGGAACGATGCCATGTGGTCGGAAAGAATGACCGTCGAAGGTAGTGAGGAGAGTAGGTGATGGAGACAAAACAGGCTGGCCAATGGCCTTCCAACATGCCAACGACATAACGCATGTCGATGCGCCCTTGTCAACCACCATGCGGAAGATATTCCGTGTAAAAGTTTTCATGGGGTAAGCCACTACTATCTGAAACACGACGTGGTAAGGCAGACGAGGCTTTAAGTCGGTTGTATCGAACATGATGGTACCCGGATTACAAGTCTCATTAGATCCTAAAGCGGTTAACAAAGCCTTCCTCTGAGCAGGGAAACTTTGGAGGACCTCCAAAGCAGACATAGCACAAGGGGTTTCTGATAAATCTTCCACCACGGAGTAGTTCTGGGCGGCCCTTCCATTTGGGTTATGAGAAGCCTTTTTAAATGCACCTTTTGGAATGCGTGTCATTGTTTCTCCCAACATTTTCTCAATCTGTAGAGGAAGAGATGGGAGATCAACTTCTTTGCCCTTCTCAGAAGTGCTTGGTTTACTATAATCATGTGCTCTAGTCGATATGAAAGCATCACCTCTAACCATATATACGTTCGCGGATGAGGGGTTGTTCGGAGGTGGGCAGTTTTCTTGGTTGCCCCCTTCTGTTCTTGCAAAGGCTTGAGTTAAATTTTGTCCATGTTGAAAGGGATTAGTCAACACTGTTTGTTGTTGCTGTGTGAAAAACTTTTGGGCCTCTGTAATTCGAGGAAATAGATGGTTCGGGTGGTCTTCCATGCACAAGTTGCATGGATACCTCACCTTCCATTTTTCAGTGTTGTCTCTGCCAGCATTATTGTTGGATTTTTTATCCCCCTTACCCTTCTTTCATTGTTTTTTCTTCCCTTCAGGCTGTTGGGTGGCCTTTGGGTTAGTCGACTACACTATGTGTACTTTTGACGTTTGGGTAGGGGGGGCAGCCAAAGCAGTAGTTTGGTTGGCCGCCGTGTGCTATATGGATAATTGTTGCAACTTCTTTGTCAATTGCTCGGCGGGCCTAGTTTGTGTTGAACCAATGATACCATCGGCATGTGGTCCAACTCTCTGTCTAGTTTTCTCCAGTATTGAATGTGGTGCATCTGGCAAGATGTTGTATAATAAACCAGACTGAGAATAGATGAGCTCAAACTGTTGAGCCCTCATGATGGCATCTTCTTTAGAGAAAACTTCATATGTCACTACGTCTTTGGATAACTACGGGACGAAAGACTTAATGAACCACTCAAGAAGGAATGCTGGTGGGAGTGGTACTTTGATTAAACTCTTCCGACGTCTCCATTCTCGGATGTGATCAGAGACATGGTCCGATGTTGTCTGTTCGAAATTAGCGAGCAGCTCTGTGCCAGCGTTGTATCTCATAGGTAACTGGAAATGGTTAAGGAAGGCCATCGCCAATTTGCCAAAAGAAGAGTATCTTGAGTGATCGAGCTCAATGTACCATTTCACGGCACTCCCAATGAGAGTACATTGAAACAATCGCAACTGTACGAAGTCATCTTTCAATGAGTTAGATGAGCACCAAAGATGAAAGGTAGTCACATGATCTCCTGAATCTTCATTAGGTTTGGCTTAGAACTTTGGAATGTTCGAAGGCAACTTCATTGGCATAGGAGGCCAACGTGGATCGTGACAAATGGGGTCATTCAAAAACCTTGTCAAATCTGGCAAGTGTAAAGTCGCTAGGAATGGTAATTTGGGTTGTTGTTGATAACCAGGGAAAAAGGGTCATGGATTTTGACTGGCACCAGGTTGCTAGGAAAAGTTTGGCTACTGGCCCAGGTTCTAGTAGAAACCATGGCCCTGACCAGCGTAATGATTTTTCATATGTGGAGACATCATCGGCTGATTTCCCAAATAGGACATAGATGGCTGGGCATGCATTGTATTTGAAGGACTTTGGGAAGGATTACCCCATGTCGGTCCTGTGGTGATAGGCATAGCGGTTTGTCTGGGGTTACATTGATTGTGGAAATAATTTCCACAGATTAGTATTCCGGAGGAGGGAATGGATCCTTGCCCTGAATTCCAAGGTCCTGTTATGTTTTCCCCTTGTGCAGGAATAGTACCCTGAATAGGAGTAGATTGTCCAAAAATGGGGTTGCCCCCAGTCGGGAAAGTGGCTGACAAGAATGTGTTGTTACCAAACGTTCTATTCCAAGAAAACGGTGTCGAACCTACCAGCATACTATGCGCAGGTGGTCCTTGACTCCCTGCTCCAAATAAACTATTGGGCCGGCGGATTGTTGATGCAAGCCACTGAGTGAAGGGGACGAAGGAGGGATATGACCTCCTCCATAAGGAAAAGAGTTAAAAGGGATAGGAGTGCCCCCCAAGTGACCTTGCAGAGGAGCGATAGAGCCCTGCCCCCAGACTCAAATTCTGTAAAGTGGAGTAGGAAAGTGTAGGACTTGTACCCGAACTAGGCATCCCGTATGAGAACGGAGGTCTTGTTGCACTAGGTGTAAAGGGGGTTGTGGCCACCACCAAAGACGGATTTGGTCCACTGTGCGAAGTAGTTGCGGCCAAGACCATGGTGGCTCGGACTGATGACGATGGGTTAGGAGGTGTAAGCTCTCCTGTGGTGAAAAACATGGTGGGAATCAAAGAATTCCCAGAAGAAGTAATAGCATTTGTTTCCATTGTTGTGTGCGACACTGTCTAGCGCTCGTGAAAAACTGGTATAATAAAAGGTGCTAAGAAATTAGTGGTTGGGGTTTCAACCGAGCCAAGAGTGGTTGCTTCAAGGTTTAAAATGGTCGATTCCTCTGGGTGTTGTTCGGGCACAATGGTTTGTGACTCGGTCGCTTCAAAATACCCTTGTTGGTCTAGCTTCCACCGTAAAGGTGGCGGGGGTGGCTCCAGTGTAACCGACGGTAGGCCAAGAAGCCTTCGTGACCGGCGGAGCTCAGGATCCTCCACTGTGTGAGAAGATCCAAGACACTCTAAGGTAGTCTAAACGCACAAAAAGTAACACACACTAAGAAAAAAGTCCCTAGAAGATAAGACAAGCAAACACTAAATTAATTGGAAGAACAGTTACAACAGCCAACACTAGAGCAACTTACCGATGCAAGTGCAACTTGAATACGGAAGCACCCTCCAGGTATACTCTGCAAAGTGTGGCATAATGTTTGTCCTAGGTATCGTGGTATACCCCCGTTGTCACCTGTGTATGTCCCTATCAAAGATTGGCAACTAGGTTGCCAACACGTGAACAGTCACCAGGCGGGTACAGTCGAAAGTCGGGTAGACCACAATGAGTAGGGTATCGAGCCCGAACCCTGTCAAGGGTATCGAGAGAAAATGGTCTGAAAGACAATTGAGGACCTCGAATGGATTTGAGACCCACAAAGCCCCGTGGTAAATGAAAACGACGAAATCCCAAAACAAGCCCTTTATATGTGTTCTCCACTACGATTGGTCCGGCTTTGGAAGGGTTATCTCCGCTACCTTTCCACATGCAACCTCATGTTTATCCCCTGTGTTAGAGGGGGGTCCCGGATAACTTCCACGAAACTGGACTCAGACACTCCCTATCTCAAACTCCAATGTTTCATTTTAAATGGCCTTAGAGAGTTTCCTCTCCAACCTAATCCAAGGCCCTAGTCCTGAACTAGTTTGTGAACCCTACAAACATAAAAGTCTAGTAGATTTTAAATTTAGCGTTAATTTTATAGCTTTGTCTTACGTCAAGGGGTATGAGGGTGAAACCGATGATGTGTAATAGACGAAAGAAAAATGAATAAAAAAGTTGGAAACAAAACTTTTACTGAATGCAAAATTTCAACAACTTTTCAAAAGCAAGGTTTTTTAAACTTTTCTGACTTTTCTAAGATTTTGGATAGCAAACTCAAAGGAATTTCACTCGACTACGAGCTACTTATGATCTAAGTGAACTGAAAAAACTTATGACATAAAATAATTCTCCCTAGATAATGATGCAGAAACACACTCTTCAACCAAAGAAGAAAATGAAAAGAGAATATTTTTTTTTATTTAACTGCTAGTTAAAGCAAGAAAGGGAAAATACCGACAATCAAAAAACTAAGGAAAAACAATTCAGTCTTAAAGCGCAGATCGCAAAGAATTAGATTAAAAAATCACAGAATAACAATTGTCAAAACAATGACTCTCACACTTGTCTAAAAACTGTAAAAAAAAAAAA
>JZKD02S1837634.1:25318-36858 GCA_000966675.3 Picea glauca
CTTAACTATGGACTTCGTCAGGAATATTCTTCTGGACCAATTTAACGAGTGTGAAAGAATAAGGTCACTCGGTGATCTTTTCAATTTTAGGGAGTCTTAAAAGAGCTTAACTATGGACTCCGTGGGGGTTTCTTTTTCGTAAGTTTAGTCCCTCGGGCCCGAAAAAGGGATAAAATTATACCTGAGAGTACTCTTCTAAAGAATGGGAGTTCCATAGAGTATACCTTTGTTCGTATAGTTGACCATCTAGACCGAAAAAGGGGTAAACTATCACCGGACAGACGTGACTTCAAATTTCAGTGTAACGAGCATGAAAGGCCACAAGATCGCTTGGCAATATTTTCATGTTTAGAGGGTCTAAAAAGGGCTTAAAAGGAGACCCGTTATTTTTGGGAGTCCTGAGGGTGAGACAAAGAGCAAAGAAGAATCATGCAAATGAGGCTCAAACTCATATTCAGGAAAGACTATACAGACTCCCGAGCCTACAGTGTTTTTAGAAATTGCATGGACACCATAATGCAACCAGGACCTACTTAGGGCATCCATGTTCTGGTAAGATCTACCGCCAAGTTGTGACACTTCTAAAGAATATATGATGGTTATGTGTCACAACCTGATGGGATCGATCCTATAGCATAGGAAAAATACAACGAGACACAAAAGTCGGGGTAGTAACCTAACCTATATGCTCAAGTTGATTCTTGGAATTTTTTTATGGACCATCAATATTTTCTCAAAACTCAAAAAAAATGTCCCAATACCCGATCAAATCCCTCCCACATAACTCATGAATCACTCTAAATGGTTTTTGGTATAAATAAATTGATAAGGGGGGCCAAAAAAGTGACAAAAAGAGGCCAAAAAGTCTATAAATAGAAGCTAGTAGCTCATTATCACCATTGTTGATTTGGAAATTGACTCTGGAGCCAAAATACCCCCTTTGCTAAAAACAGTGATTCCGGGAGCTACAATGGACGAAACGAACTTCTGCTTGGACCAAGTAAGTACAAACTCCCTTATCTAGTTATTCAATCCTTCAATTTTGTTTTTTCGTTTGTTTGTTGGGTGGGCATCGACCTTAAAAAGGTCGGCCCTAGGTACACACGTGTTGTCTCTGGACAGGCCACGTGTACATTTGGGCAGAGTAAAGTCTGCCCATGTGTACACGTGACTGTCACCTCTACAACATGCATGTACCCCTCCTTTTGTAGTAAAAAGCAAACCAAAAGCAAGTACTGAACCTCCTTTACCTTGTTGTGTTGGCAGGATGTATGTCGAATGGAGGGAAAGGGAGCATAAAGTAATCAGTGAGTTGGTTGCAGCAGATCCGAATGTCATGGCCATGTTAATGCAATGCGGTTTACTGAAGTTCTTTCTATGTCCATTTATGCACGCACAACCAAGTCTACTGAATGCCTTGATTGACTACTGGCACCCTGATGTAGAGGCTTTTATGCTAGAGGGGCAATCACTGGTGCCCACCACCGAGGATATCTACTTTCTAACTGGCCTCTCAAGGAGAGGGGAACCAGTCAACTTCAGGACGTTTCCTGTGGGACCAAGCAAGATCTCGGAACTGATAGCCGAGCATTATGAGGCTGGGACTGACCGTGTGGGCTCCCAAGTACCTATTAGTAAGATTAATAACTTATCATTGTAGACGATATTGTTACTGATTGGGCGGATTACCGGCTCAACAACCTTGCATCAGGAATCTCGCGCATAGATGAACTGTGCTATCCAGTGCTTGAATGCACAGATTTTTAACTAGAGTACCACACTGCTCGAGTGCATGAAGAGGCAATTGACAGATTGCCGACAGCGGACACAGAGGAACTCCGGGTTCGGGACCATCTTGTGTTCATTTTTTTTTGAGAGAGTTACGAGTTTTAGTCCTCATGTTGTAGTACGAGGACATCATGCCTCTTTCCCTACAGTGTGTAGATGGGCAGTATTACTGCCGCGACAGGGTGGTGGAAGGACCGTTGAGTCCTTCGACGATGATTTCTTTGCGTGGCTGTCATGATAGATCCCTGTGATTGAGGACTACCCATATGCAGGAATAGATTTTTCTAGAGATCCTGAGATACCCGTGCCTCCTGGTGATGAGCGAGGGGAGATGGGTAAGTCTCCTCCTTTGTAGTTTTTTTTTGTTTTCATATGTAATTTTTATGTCATTTTTGTTATATATATCATTTTGTGTATGCCAGAGTATTTGAAAGGTATACGTTTGTTGCATGCAGATGTGGGACCCGTGCGACCTGCTAATTATGCACGGAACAGGCGTCATCCATGGCCAAAAGCTGCAGTTGCCACTGCTGGGGGAGCAACAGTAGCAGGGAACCTCCCAGCCGGGGAGGCCGAGAGGGTCCTTAGAGGAGTTGAGCGGAACTTCACTACACTCACTCGCACAGTCTCGATGGCAAAGATAGAGGACCTGCCACCATCCATACAGCCTCATGTAGTGGGGGCACCTCGGACATGGGTCTGATTGTTTAGGCGTTTAGCCCGTGCTGTGGATGATTATAACAGGGCCCATAGGCCCTGAACCTATTTAGACTTTTTATGTGCCACGATTACCTTTTTGCATATATTTTTTGAGGGCATAATCCCTGTGACTCGTTATTATTCCCATTCTTTAGGTGCTTGCGTCCATCTATGTACTCTGGTTATTTGATGATGTTATATATGGTTTTTATCTTTTGTGTCTTATGGATTATGTGTACAAAAATGTATTTACACGTTTATGTCAATGTTCTTTCATATGTGTGCGATATGCCAATCTAAAATTGGATTAGCTAGAGTATCTATAATTTGATTTAATCTCCTAGGAACATGAAAATATGTAATATAATCAAAGTTTCATTCTAAGAGACGTACCCTAAGGAATCGTCAGTGTAAGGTTGGATTTTGAACCCGTTATACTCTGTTTAGCTGAGACAAAACCAGTTGAGAGTCGATATAGACCTGGAGATGAGAGATACCCAATGACAAAGCATCACGAAGCAACTCAATAACTGCACTATACTCGGTGACATTATTTGTGCTGTCACCTAAGCATATACCTCTGGAAGATAACAACTGGCCCTGGGGTGTAAAGATTACCCAAGCTGTGGAGGCAAGCCTCCGAGTCTGGCAACTAGCACCGTCTGCATACCCAACGAACACCTTGGAATCACTTTCCATCTTCCATATTGACGAAAGATAACATTAATGACACGTCCATAACACTTTTTTAAAAAGAAACTAAAAAGTAATAGTACAAAGACTATACATATGTTACAAAAGTTACCCATAGTGACCTACCTATGAGTGATACTTCTTGAGGTAGAGCCCATTTCTAAGCTCCGCCAAAGCATTCCCTTCAAAATCAACCAGACAATAAGTGCCATTTTTTAATACCTCTTTTATGATGAAGGGTCTGAACCACATGGGTTTGAATTTTCCTTCCCCCAGGGAGTCCTTGTCTTGGTCATAGACCAGGACAAGGTCACCTTCAGAGAAAATCCAAGGACGAATGGACCTATCATACTAACACTTGACCTTATGTTTGTGAGCCTCATTGGCCAGGGCCGCATCATGACGCTACTCATTGAGTTTCTCAAGGTGTACTAACCGTTCTTCAAGTGGAGAAGTGTCTGGCAATAATTGTACTACCAATTTCAGAGATTGGATCTGACATTCGATGTGCAAGAATGCCTCCAACCTGTAAACGAGTTGAAAAGGTGAGAAACTAGTTGCAGTCTTAATAGACGTTCAGTAAGCCCATAATGTCGAGTATAACATCAAATGACAATTTGACTAGGCTGAGTTGATAGTTCGTTGTAGAATAGTCTTAAGAGTTTTGTTTACAGCTTCTACCTGCCCATTGGCTTGGGGGTAGTAAGGTGATGAATTTTCTTGTCGTAACCCAAGATTTGATGTTAATTCAGTCATCATTTGGTTCTGAAAATGACTGTCATGGTCAGTGACAATCTCTCTCAGGACGTTGAACCTTGCTATGATCTGATTGAATAAGAAGAGATATGCAGTCTCTCCATCATCTTTAAATGTTGGCATAGCTTCGACCCACTTAGTGAAGTAGTCGACAGCTACGATGATATAGTGGTGCCCCCTTGCTGACAGGGGGTTGCAAGTAGTGTAATCAATCCCCCACTTGGTGAAGGGACCAACGGTGATGATAGGAAACATAGGAGTGGGATGTGCCCTCATCTTCCGAGAGAAGATTTGGCACGGATAGCACTTCTTGAACGATTCAACACAATCTTTGATAAGTGTCGGCCAGAAGTACCCTTCTCATAGAATATTTTGGGTTGTTGCCAACCCAGAAAAATGACCGCCACAAGCTCCGGTATGGCAATCGTTGAGCATGATGACTGCCTCCTCATGTGTGAGACATCGACATAAGATGCAGTCTACACCTCTCCGATACAACGTATCATCAAGTATGAGATAATTCTTAGCCTGATGGCGTATACGCTGACGCTCATCACGAGAAGCAGAAGTGGGGCACTTTAAAGTCTAGAGATAGATAAGTATATCTCCGTACTAGGGTGTTATCACTCCAGGAAACTCTCCTAGGCTGTAAGTCAGAGATGCCTGGTAACTAACTCTTTTTTGGGATTTTTTTTCTTAATAATGATGTGTTTTTGTGAATCAAGATGAATATCTACGTACCGGACTGTGTATTCAAGACTGTCTAGGAATATAAAATCTCACAAGGCTTTCTAGTAATGCAGTCAGACAAAGTTTGATTGAATGTAGGGGAAGAAAGGCTATTGAACCAGATTATACTTCATACCAACAAGTAAAATGGATTTAACAACCAACAAAATAACTTATGATCATCAACTAAATCAATCAACAAATGAGATGACAGTCACATGCAGACTGAATGAGCATCAACAAAGAACCTCACTCATAAGATATCAGAGATAAGAAGAGAATATCTGACAAACACCACTGAAAGAAGCTTGTAATTTTCTGTATAATAAGAATAAGTCTGTGATTACAGTAGCAGTATGGTATCACTCAAAATCGAACCCCTGGTTCATATTCTATTCTAATATTTATAACATTACAAAGTAGTTCTCTGATCCTAAAAACATGGATCAAATCAACTAAAAATATCAAGTAAAAATCTGTTGCAAAAGAAGTGGGATGCTTCCTCAAAATGAGGTCAATCCCAGATTTGTCTCAATTGATTGTTGGTGATGTGTAGAACAGCCTCCCAAGGCTAAGTGATCATTCTCAAATGGAGATCAGGTCGAATTAGCTGAGGTGGCAAGGTATCCTGCTTTTCTGTTCAACATAAATTGTTTATAGACCTTTGAAATAACTCCTTTCTCCATCATATATCAAAACTAACTGCTGAACTGGATCTGATAATTCATTAGTCATGCATTGGAAAAGGTTCTGAATCTTTTCATATCAAAAATCCTTGATCTGTGCAAAAACTCGTTCAATTATGGATATGACAGGCTTTCGGTGGTTAACTTGGAAAGCTTCTGGGTGAGTTAACCACCGAAAGTCAGAATTTTCAGAAAAAAAGTGCCTTTGGGAAAAATCAATTTTCTCAACCGTGTAATGTCCGTTTCGCACGTTCCAATATTCGATAGACATCTACAGATCGTAATATTTCCAATGGTGCAATAATATTTAGATTTGGAGCTAGGGAAGCTAGTCAAATTTTCCTTACAATATTAGGCATCATTCTTTCAAAAATGCCAGTGCGTTTTTGAGTGCTAACATCTGACTCCAACTGGGATGGATACCTCCCTGCGAGGTGTCCAAGAACCTAGCAGACCTTGTGCCTTTAGTATTGGTCCATGGATTCATTCAGCCTTTTCGGTGGTTAATGAACACACACATGGGCTCGCCTAAACCACCGAAAACAGAAACTTACCCAAAAATCAAAACTTGATGAATCTCGATTACCTGTGCAAAAAGAATATCCCTCTTCTCTGTTATGTACTTAATTTTCTTGGTCACTGATTGATTTATCCTATTTTATTTTCCTAACATGTGAAGCTACTCAGGCTTCACTTCTCATGTTGCTCATTATATGGTCAATGCGTGCAACCCAGTCTTGCACTCTATTGCAGCAGTTTCCCATAAAATCCTTTAGTTTAGAATAGTAGACATCCTTCAAGTGTAAATCTTCTTCCTGGAAAAGACCTGCAAGAAAAGTTACATATGCAAAAGGAGGATAAAAATGAATGGTAACAGATATTTGTAAAGCCATAGATCCAGTAGCCAATGATGACCCTAAATGCCAGTAAGCCACAGCCAAATGCAGATATGGTATTCAACAAAAACAGTGCACAGATGTAGTTGTCTGTATATATTTAGCCCCACCAAAGTTGATGCGCCTTTTGCAGCTTCGTCAACTCCAAATATGTTATCAGCAAGAAATGGAGGAGCTTCGGGCAAAAAGTCAATGCCTACCAAGTGTTGAATCCATTTAAATGGCCTTTGTGCTCCTTTCTCATGATATGCAAAGTTGAGACCTGAAGACAGTCTAGCTATCTGATGAGGAAGCTCAATCCCAGTGTTATCTGAAAACAAGTTTGTAAGAAAATTGTTCTCACTGCCTCCTTGCATACCATCAACCCCAACACAAACAACATACAACTTTAGCAAGTATTCAAATTTCAGAGTGACCAAATATAGTCAAAAAACTTTTTTTTGACTTTCTTCTTCAAGAATAATGTTTAGGCTTGATTTGATAATTCATAATCATCCTATTCCAGAAGATTTCACATCATTCCAACTTGAATATCTCGAATCTGGGCAAAATTTTGAATATTCTGGTTAAAACGGCTTTCTGTGGTTAACAGTATTTGGATTTAAGCACCTTATCCACCGAAATCACTTCTTTTTGGTGGTTAATGAGCACTGGAGGGCTCGCCTAAACCACCGAAAGGTGAAACATTTTCAGAAATCAAAATTTCAAAATTTCAATTACCTGTATTACTACAAACGATTTCACAGCTTCTTGTAAGAGGCCCCCTTCTCTCTGACTGGACTTGTATGTGTGACTGTCCTCCTACCCCTGGTTCAGAAAAGACATTGGAATGTCCTTATTTCAAATCAAGTCTTTGTGAATGGACGACAAATAAAATCTGGACGTTGTATTTGATGGCACTGTGGATTTAAATCAGCACTCTCCAATTCTTGGCAGACCTATAAACTCTGCTAGCAATGCTTTATCAATGATGAACTCTTTCTGGAATCATGCATGAATATTTACACTGTCCAAGTGTTCCTATAAATGTTGCATGATTATCCCATATGACAAGATTTGTTACCACCATCAGAAGCTTGTTCACATTGCCTAAAACAGTAAAACCTGTTACAGATATAACCTTGCAACAGGAAAATCCAAAAAATGAAATTGACAATCCAAATAAACAGGAAAGTCCAACTGGCAGAAATACTCCTAATGAATACCAATCAGACTCATGTGATCTATCTTGATTCAACTTCTTCAACTCACCCATAATAAGTAGCTCCCATGGGAAAAGAAGAAAACCTTCCAGGTTATTGTACATAACTAAGCCCCAAGTATTCAACCCAATTGTCATGACTACATGCTTTATATAGACAAAGTCTATTGACATATTTACCAAGTATGCCAAGGCCCAACTATATGCCATTAATGTAAATTGATAATCAGTGGAAACATAAAGCACGTCACCTCCAAAAATAATAGCTAGTGAGCACCGAGTTTTAGCAGAAGGCCAAGGCTGCTTCAAGTACAAACTTCCACCAATGTCAACAAATATAGGGACAGCAGAACGAAACACAATAAATGTGTCAACATTTGCATGCAGTAGCAACTCAGTAATTGTGAATAGAGACAGGTAGAAAATTAAAGCAGCAGGTAGAAATCTCCACATCGTATGAAGGGCAACTTTATCATGTTCCAATAATTTTAACTGGCCAAGAATCAGGACTGCCACTACACTTGTCAAATATTGTCAAGCTGTCAAAGCAACCTGGGTATGGAAACTTCATGATTGCCCACTTGTTGATAATTGATAACAAAGAAGCAGGAATGCAATACCCAGCTGCAATTCCATAAATAGAAGCAACCTGCCACACTGTTTGGAATTTTGCATACCATAGCTTCTGAAAAAGAATGCAGCAATATTCAACCTGTTTGGACCTGATCCAATTTTGTAGTATTACCAATTAGATGTCATTGAAGAATTCTGGCTTCATCTCCACCTCCATAACCCTGGTAAAAATGAGAAGACAAAACCCAGCCTCCAAAAAGAGAAACACAAGGAACTTTGTCATTGGGGTCTTTCCATTTCCACCCCACGTCAAATTTTCCACACTTATCACAGGCACTGCCAACCTTTTCTGTTTGAATAAACCTCAAAGATATAGCTTCTTGCGGGCTTTGTATTCTTGATAGAGATCCTTCATGGCCTGGGCAGCACTCGAGTCAATATAGGTGACCAGGGCCATCTCGATGACAACATAGAACATTGAATTTGACAGGTGGATAAACTATATGATGAATTTGCATTCCATACTGGTATTTCGACCATCCTCTGCCACTTAAACGGATTTGGAGCCGATTTTGCGCGCCTGTATGATGAGTTGGCTTCTCCAAACTAGAGTTTCGACCATCCTCTGCCACTTGGACGAATTTGTAGCTGAAATTTTGCGCATGGATCAGAGATTTACGAGCTGTTTCGCTCAAAGGAAAGCGCTGAAATACACCAGAAGTTGGACAGTTGGACTAGGGCCCACTCAAGTTATTTCCTGAAAAATCCACAACTTGAAGGTTTGGAAGTGATTTTATCTCTTGTGGAACTTGTCCAGTCAACTTATTGTTGTTGAGATGAAGGAACTTAAGAGACTTCAATTGCCAAGCTCCTCCGGAATGTTTCCCGTGATGTCATTTGTGTAAAGCTCCAGATATTGTAAATGTTCAAGCGTTCCAAGCTCAGGCACCAGACTACCAGAGAGATCTGTGTTTCCCAAGTCCACTCTTTTAACACGGTTATTCTGGTCACAGGTGACATGGAACCAGGTACAAGTATCAACATCAGGATTCCAGCTTTGCAATGTATTGTCAGGATCTATTAAGTTTTCCTTGAATGCACTAAGGGCATCACCATCAGAATGAGAAAAGACACCTGAGGCCGAAAAGAAGTTTGCCACTGCTACAAGAACGAGGATTTTCCACAGAGAGCCCATTGTCATCCTTGCCAATGAAGATTCTAGCACTATATCTGAATAACACAAGAACCAATTTCTGCAGCTTGTTTTGTTTGTTATAAACCCAGTTGCATATATAAGAATATTCCTGAACCCAGTTGCTGAGAAGTTAATGAATGAGCCTGAGCATGAAATGANGCAGCAGGTAGAAATCTCCACATCGTATGAAGGACAACTTTATCATGTTCCAATAATTTTAACTGGCCAAGAATCAGGACTGCCACTACACTTGTCAAATATTGTAAAGATGTCAGAGCAACCTGGGTATGGAAACTTCATGATTGCCCACTTGTTGATAATTGATAAAAAAGAAGCAGAAATGCAATACCAAGCTGCAATTCCATAAATAGAAGCACCCTGCCACACTGTTTGGAATTTTGCATACCATGGCTTCTGAAAAAGAATGCAGCAATATTCAACCTGTTTGGACCTGATCCAATTTTGTAGTAGTACCAATTAGATGTCTTTGAAGCATTCTGGCTTCATATCCACCTCCATAACCTTGGTAAAAATGAGAAAACAAAGCACGGCCTCCAAAAGAGAAACGCAAGGAACTTTGTCATTGGGGTCTTTCCATTTCCACCCCACGTCAAATTTTCCACACTTATCACAAGCACTGCCAACCCTTTTTTGTTTGAATAAACCTCAGAGATATAGCTTCTTGCGGGCTTTGTATCTTTGATAGAGCTCCTTCAAGGCCTGAGCAGCACTCGAGTCAATATAGGTGACCGGGGCCATCTCGATGACAACATAGAACAGTGAATCTGACAGGTGGATAAACTGTATGATGAATTTGCGTTCCAAACTGGTATTTCAACCATCCTCTGCCACTTAAACAGATTTGAAGCCGATTTTGCGCGCCTGTATGATGAGTTGGCTTCTCCAAACTGAAGTTTCGACCGTCCTCTGCCACTTGGACGAATTTGTAGCTGAAATTGTGCGCATGGATCAGAGATTTACGGGCTGTTTTGCTCAAAGGAAAGCACTGAAATACACTAGAAGTTGGACAGTTGGACTAGGGCCCACTCAAGTTATTGCCTGAAAAATCCACAACTTGAAGGTTTGGAAGTGATTTTATCTCTTGTGGAACTTGTCCAGTCAACT
Source organism: Picea glauca (assembly GCA_000966675.3). Classification (NCBI taxonomy): domain Eukaryota; kingdom Viridiplantae; phylum Streptophyta; class Pinopsida; order Pinales; family Pinaceae; genus Picea; species Picea glauca. The sequence continues at coordinate 35,660 of JZKD02S1837634.1, forward strand.
TATTGTTGNGTAGAAATCTCCACATCATATGAAGGACAACTTTATCATGTTCCAATAATTTTAACTGGCCAAGAATCAGGACTGCCACTACACTTGTCAAATATTGTAAAGATGTCAAAGCAACATGGGTATGGAAACTTCATGATTGCCCACTTGTTGATAATTGATAACAAAGAAGCAGAAATGAAATACCCAGCTGCAATTCCATAAATAGAAGCACCCTGCCACACTGTTTGGAATTTTGCATACCATGGCTTCTGAAAAAGAATGCAGCAATATTCAACCTGTTTGGACCTGATCCAATTTTGTAGTAGTACCAATTAGATGTCTTTGAAGCATTCTGGCTTCATCTCCACCTCCATAACCCTGGTAAAAATGAGAAAACAAAGCCCGACCTCCAAAAAGAGAAACGCAAGGAACTTTGTCATTGGGGTCTTTCCATTTCCACCCCACGTCAAATTTTCCACACTTATCACAGGCACTGCCAACCTTTTTTGTTTTAATAAACCTCAGAGATATAGCTTCTTGCGGGCTTTGTATCTTTGATAGAGCTCCTTCAAGGCCTGGGCAGCACTCGAGTCAATATAGGTGACTGGGGCCATCTCGATGACAACATAGAACATTGAATTTGACAGGTGGATAAACTGTATGATGAATTTGCGTTCCAAACTGGTATTTTGACCATCCTCTGCCACTTAAACGGATTTGAAGCCGATTTTGTGCGCCTGTATGATGAGTTGGCTTCTCCAAACTGGAGTTTCGACCGTCCTCTGCCACTTGGACGAATTTGTAGCTGAAATTGTGCGCATGGATCAGAGATTTACGGGTTGTTTCGCTCAAAGGAAAGCGCTGAAATACACCAGAAGTTGAACAGTTGGACTAGGGCCCACTCAAGTTATTGCCTGAAAAATCCACAACTTGAAGGTTTGGAAGTGATTTTATCTCTTGTGGAACTTGTCCAGTCAACTTATTGTTGTTGAGATGAAGGAACTTAAGAGACTTCAATTGCCAATCTCCTCCAGAATGTTTCCTGTGATGGCATTTGTGTAAATCTCCAGATATTGTAAATGTTCAAGCGTTCCAAGCTCAGGCACCAGACTACCAGAGAGATCTGCGTTTCCCAAGTCCACTCTTTTAACACGGTTATTCTGGTCACAGGTGACATGGAACCAGGTACAAGTATCAACATCAGGATCCCA
>JZKD02S1837634.1:68378-89262 GCA_000966675.3 Picea glauca
GAGCTTAGAAATGGGCTCTACCTCAAGAAGTATCACTCATAGGTAGGTCACTATGGGTAACTTTTGTAACATATGTATAGTCTTTGTACTATTACTTTTTAGTTTCTTTTTAAAAAAGTGTTATGGACGTGTCATTAATGTTATCTTTCGTCAATATGGAAGATGGAAAGTGATTCCAAGGTGTTCGTTGGGTATGCAGACGGTGCTAGTTGCCAGACTCGGAGGCTTGCCTCCACAGCTTGGGTAATCTTTACACCCCAGGGCCAGTTGTTATCTTCCAGAGGTATATGCTTAGGTGACAGCACAAATAATGTCACCGAGTATAGTGCAGTTATTGAGTTGCTTCGTGATGCTTTGTCATTGGGTATCTCTCATCTCCAGGTCTATATCGACTCTCAACTGGTTTTGTCTCAGCTAAACAGAGTATAACGGGTTCAAAATCCAACCTTACACTGACGATTCCTTAGGGTACGTCTCTTAGAATGAAACTTTGATTATATTACATATTTTCATGTTCCTAGGAGATTAAATCAAATTATAGATACTCTAGCTAATCCAATTTTAGATTGGCATATCGCACACATATGAAAGAACATTGACATAAACGTGTAAATACATTTTTGTACACATAATCCATAAGACACAAAAGATAAAAACCATATATAACATCATCAAATAACCAGAGTACATAGATGGACGCAAGCACCTAAAGAATGGGAATAATAACGAGTCACAGGGATTATGCCCTCAAAAAATATATGCAAAAAGGTAATCGTGGCACATAAAAAGTCTAAATAGGTTCAGGGCCTATGGGCCCTGTTATAATCATCCACAGCACGGGCTAAACGCCTAAACAATCAGACCCATGTCCGAGGTGCCCCCACTACATGAGGCTGTATGGATGGTGGCAGGTCCTCTATCTTTGCCATCGAGACTGTGCGAGTGAGTGTAGTGAAGTTCCGCTCAACTCCTCTAAGGACCCTCTCGGCCTCCCCGGCTGGGAGGTTCCCTGCTACTGTTGCTCCCCCAGCAGTGGCAACTGCAGCTTTTGGCCATGGATGACGCCTGTTCCGTGCATAATTAGCAGGTCGCACGGGTCCCACATCTGCATGCAACAAACGTATACCTTTCAAATACTCTGGCATACACAAAATGATATATATAACAAAAATGACATAAAAATTACATATGAAAACAAAAAAAAACTACAAAGGAGGAGACTTACCCATCTCCCCTCGCTCATCACCAGGAGGCACGGGTATCTCAGGATCTCTAGAAAAATCTATTCCTGCATATGGGTAGTCCTCAATCACAGGGATCTATCATGACAGCCACGCAAAGAAATCATCGTCGAAGGACTCAACGGTCCTTCCACCACCCTGTCGCGGCAGTAATACTGCCCATCTACACACTGTAGGGAAAGAGGCATGATGTCCTCGTACTACAACATGAGGACTAAAACTCGTAACTCTCTCAAAAAAAAATGAACACAAGATGGTCCCGAACCCGGAGTTCCTCTGTGTCCGCTGTCGGCAATCTGTCAATTGCCTCTTCATGCACTCGAGCAGTGTGGTACTCTAGTTAAAAATCTGTGCATTCAAGCACTGGATAGCACAGTTCATCTATGCGCGAGATTCCTGATGCAAGGTTGTTGAGCCGGTAATCCGCCCAATCAGTAACAATATCGTCTACAATGATAAGTTATTAATCTTACTAATAGGTACTTGGGAGCCCACACGGTCAGTCCCAGCCTCATAATGCTCGGCTATCAGTTCCGAGATCTTGCTTGGTCCCACAGGAAACGTCCTGAAGTTGACTGGTTCCCCTCTCCTTGAGAGGCCAGTTAGAAAGTAGATATCCTCGGTGGTGGGCACCAGTGATTGCCCCTCTAGCATAAAAGCCTCTACATCAGGGTGCCAGTAGTCAATCAAGGCATTCAGTAGACTTGGTTGTGCGTGCATAAATGGACATAGAAAGAACTTCAGTAAACCGCATTGCATTAACATGGCCATGACATTCGGATCTGCTGCAACCAACTCACTGATTACTTTATGCTCCCTTTCCCTCCATTCGACATACATCCTGCCAACACAACAAGGTAAAGGAGGTTCAGTACTTGCTTTTGGTTTGCTTTTTACTACAAAAGGAGGGGTACATGCATGTTGTAGAGGTGACAGTCACGTGTACACATGGGCAGACTTTACTCTGCCCAAATGTACACGTGGCCTGTCCAGAGACAACACGTGTGTACCTAGGGCCGACCTTTTTAAGGTCGATGCCCACCCAACAAACAAACGAAAAAACAAAATTGAAGGATTGAATAACTAGATAAGGGAGTTTGTACTTACTTGGTCCAAGTAGAAGTTCGTTTCCTCCACTGTAGCTCCCGGAATCACTGTTTTTAGCAAAGGGGGTCTTTTGGCTCCAGAGTCAATTTCCAAATCAGCAATGGTGATAATGAGCTACCAACTTCTATTTATAGACTTTTTGGCCTCTTTTTGTCACTTTTTCGGCCCCCCTTATCAATTTCTTTATACCAAAAACCATTTAGAGTGATTCATGAGTTATGTGGGAGGGATTTGATCGGGTATTGGGACATTTTTTTTGAGTTTTGAGAAAATATTGACGGTCCATAAAAAAATTCCAAGAATCAACTTGAGCATATAGGTTAGGTTACTACCCCGAATTTTGTGTCTCGTTGTCTTTTTCCTATGCTATAGGATCGATCCCATCAGGTTGTGACACAGAACCATCATATATTCTTTAGAAGTGTCACAACTTGGCGATAGAGCTTACCAGAACATGGATGCCCTAAGTAGGTCTTGGTTGCATTATGGTGTCCATGCCATTTCTAAAAACACTGTAGGCTCGGGAGTCTGTATAGTCTTTCTTGAATATGAGTTTGAGCCTCATTTGCATGATTCTTCTTTGCTCTTTGTCTCACCCTCAGGAATCCAAAAAATAACGGGTCTCCTTTTAAGCCCTTTTCAGACCCTCTAAACATGAAAATATTGCCGAGCGATCTTGTGGCCTTTCACGCTCGTTAAACTGAAATTTGAAGTCACGTCTGTCCGGCGGTAGTTTAACCATTTTTCGGTCTGGATGGTCAACTATACGAACAAAGGTATACTCTATGGAACTCCCGTTCTTTAGAAGAGTACTCTCAGGTATAATTTTATCCCTTTTTCGGGCCCGAGGGACTAAACTTACGAAAAATAAACCCCCACAGAGTTCATAGTTAAGCTCTTTTAAGACTCCCTAAAATTGAAAAGATCACCGAGTGACCTTATTCTTTCACACTCGTTAAATTGGTCCAGAAGAATATTCCTGACGAAGTCCATAGTTAAGCTTTTTTCAGACTCCTTAAAAGTGAAAAAATGGCTGAGTGATCTTGTCCTTGTCACACTCGTTAAAATGGTTTTGAATCGATGTCTAATTGGTGCTAGTTTACCCCTTTTTCGAACCGACTAGACTAGCTTCGAAAAAGGTACCCCAATGGAGTCTCCTTTTATGTTTTTCAGACTCTCTAAATATGAAAAACCATCGAGCTTACCTTCTCTGGGCTCATTAAACTTACATTGAAGGATGTTACCATTGTGTGTTTTATCAATTGCATTTGCATACCTTATCCACCAGCCTTGTGACAGTTTTCTTCTGCGTCTTACCACCTTTGGCCTCTAGAGGATTTTTCCCGAGTATCATTTTACTAGAACATCAGTCTTGTCCTTATGCCTTGAGCTTGTATGTTTGCAATACTCGTTCCTCCATTGTAATGTAATATTCCTTTATTCTTTGTCCAACATTATCGAAAAGAACAAAAAAATCAAATATACCCCAAAAAGAGGAAGGGAAAAGTATTTTCTTTATTGGCAGCATAATGAGTTGCCCTTGGATAAAGCACATCTGTCCGTTTGTTCATCAGACTATGGGATGTAGTATGACCTTAGGAATCTTTTCTCGCTATATAGAGTTGTGTCCTACACCGTTTGGTTATTCTTCCAAACATATGGAGAGTTTGCGTTGCCTCCTGCTTCGTAGACTTATGATTAACATATATGCTGCCTGAGTCTCATCACTTGTCATGCTATTGTCCAAGGGAAGTTTGTCACTAAACCTGAGTCGGCCCCTCTGCAATATGTCTCTTGTTCGCATACCTAGCCATATTGAATGTCCAATCAAGTCCTTGTTCGAAATCACTGAAGCCTTCAGTCCGATCATCAAGATTATCAAGTCCATGACCAACGAGCCGTCGAAGACCTCTGGGTAGTGTAGTCGTACACTCATATTACACTCCTACCCAAGTTTTGGAATATTTTGAAGTTGGTGCTCGAGCTATGAAGATATCATCTCCAGCCATCAGGCCGGATCAACTTCTGTAAGATGGATACTCTATATGTATATCTTTCTGATTTCGAGATGTAGCTCCACTGTGTATTGTTCGCGGCTACTCTTTATAGTTATTTGACATGGATCTACAATGTATTTTATTGGTATCCATGGTTCTATTTTTATCCCGAGAATGGGTATGCCTGCCTCAGTGAGATATTTGTTGTTTTGCAGACGACACCTCCTGGTTCCTGATCCTTGGGCTCAATCGTTCGGCACATCAATAAAGATTGGTAATGTATTTCGGCCCTCAGATGCTCTTCTGACCTCACACATTAGGGGGCATCTGTTATAACCCTAAATTACATCACACATGCTTACCTAGCATCAAGCCATCTCATATCCTTTCTTTGCCAAAAATATTGCTAAACAACTCCTTGAAAATCCTCTTGTGTAAAGGCCCACGCGCCCTAACCCATTACTGCACGCGTGTACACGCTTGATGGCTCAAAATAGCCCGCATGTACCTGCTAAAGTATGAAAAAAGGAAAGTTGACGATGGAACAAAAAGATATGGGTGAGTTAACTGAAACTCCCGGCCATGCATGGCCGAGGGTTCGCCCAAATACCTAGCTCCTTCTAGCCTATAAAAGAAGGGGCAGGGGTACCATTTGGAGGAGGAAAAATATAGCGAAGAAACTCTGCCCATTTACGTATTCCATTGTCCCAACCCTTTAGCCTTTCCTAATGCCAAAGGAGATTTAAAGCAAAGAAGTTGAAGGATAGAAGAAGAGGATCCCAGGATCAGGTTCAAGGAGCGGTGGCAGGTCTCAAATTTTTGTAAGTTGACTCATTTTAAGTAATAAAGAGAATGCTTTTCCCGTCCCAATTCATGAACTATTTATGATATTGATTAGTTTATGTTTGATTTCTAATCCATTAGTATATTAGTAGCATGCATGCATAGTTGTTGCTTGTCTTGAATGCAGGTCATCTTTGGAAGGAGCATAGAAAACAAGTGATCAAGCACAACAGAGGATTGACATCAAACGTCGGTAACAAGGTATGTTGATCTTTCCATGCATTGAATAAGAAAAGGGGATTTAAATCTAGGGATGAAGGTAGAAAGTGATTTCTATTCGGTCATATCTGCATGCAAAGTCTGAACTCTATTTGCTAGTCTGTAGGGTGTTTTTCCCAACAACAGTTAGGTCACAGGCTGAGGAACTTGGTGTGATCTAGTCCACCTCACATAGGTTCTTGAACCTCTTCATGATTGTATGATGGAAGATGTAATGTGTGAAATGATAGATTTTTCCACAGAATAAATAAAAGAGCAGAGAATACAAATCTTTGTGGACGTAGCCTAGGAGGGGGTAAACCACATTAAAACATTTGTTATATGTGATTTTTATTGAATTCTTACTTCTTGTTAATGATTATCTTATGAATGAATGATTAACTAGATATATTAGAATGCATGCATAAGGAAAAAGATGAATGAATCCTAGGAATAATTAAATCATTAGTAAGAGTAATGCATGAAGAATATGGAATACACCCCCATATCCCTACTCATTCCTAGACTGCAAGCACTTAAGCATTGCATTCACCCATAAATCTATCTCGGGTGAGATTGCACAATGCACTCTTTGCACTGTGTTGCCTTCTGGTTTACTAGGGGGGGCGATAGTCTTAGAGGGTTTTGTTGGAACCATGTTGAGATCTAAACCTAGGTCAGCCTAAGAAGAGAAAGAGAGAAACACAAATAACCAACAAACACCACATAAGTGTACACACCTCAACAAGTGAGGACATTTATATAATGTTAATTTGCTTTTACAGGTATTTGATTTTTTAGGAGAAGATTTTCATTTCTATCAATACCTCTTTGGGCAAGCATATGGAAGGTTCATAATCAATATTTTATATTTTTCCAACCACAAGACTCTAGTCCTTCATCCCCTTCTTCACATGAAGTGAGGAACAACCCCTTCTTGGGTTAGTACACCCGAAAAACCAAAAATTTGAGGAGATGAGGGGATGAAGTGTGGAAAGTGGCAATTATGGTCTGGAAAGACACGATGAATCATCAAAAGGAACTCCCAGTAGCATGCATATCCCTAAGGGTGACCCACTTACTAGGGCATAATGTCAACCACCAAGGTGAAACAGGGAAAATAGAATAATGTCCAAGAAAATGTCACACAATCAAAATCAATAATAGATGTAACAAACTCAAATGCCTCAAATATTGAAATGACACTCATCATAATGCCTGAATTGTACCTCATGGAGAAAGATCCAATGTCTTCAGGAGGCCAGGTGATGTGGTGGATACCGTCATGATCAACTTTTAGCTGTGGTGGTGCAATGGGTCTCCATCTGTGTAAGTGGAAAATGTTGGTCAATTTGTCTCTCGTTACTCTGTGTTTACAACATGAGGGCCTGAAGACATCATGTCCTTAGTTATCCCATAAAATGGGGATAACATCTGGCTCCTACTTGGGGACATGTTCTCACTATAGATTGCATGAGAACCACATCATCTCCTGGTATACCTATGCCTACACTAAAAAAAAACACTGTAAAATCTAGGGTGGTTCTATCACCCTTCATCCATATACATCAAAACCAAACATGACAACTAATCTAGAAAATAAAATTTTAGCATTTTTTGAAAAACTTCTAAACTAAGCATGAAATCAATATGAAAGTAGAGAAAAATGAAAAATGAAATGCATCTAAACTAACATGAGAAATCGAGATGCAAATTAAAGGAAATCAAAATGACCTACCTACTTTCCCGGGGCCTTGGGGCCCTAAATATCAGGCGATAGGTGATGTTAGGTGAAGTCATACAACCAGTGCAACTAGTTGATCATCTCATCAAGGTATCTCCCCCTGTGCTTAATCATATAATACAACAAATATAAGTCAAGAAAATAATAATAATGAGCATAAATAGACATATAATCAATCATTAAATGAAGCTCATGGATATGGGTGGGAGGGAGGAAATCCTGCTGGAAAGAAAAACCATCAGCCTGATCATCCTTCCTAAAAGTGTATCCAGAAGATTGATCAATATATCTCTAAAGAGGACTATCATATATAGATGATGGTTCATCTTCATTCACACACAAACATCCACTACTTTTTGAAGACTGAGAGGAGATGAGAGATTGGAAGAAGACTGCAAGCCTTCTCGGAGAAGAAGATAAGAGGTAAGGGATAACCTCATGTCTAGATTAAAACTCCTCCCTTGGACTTAGGAAATGTTGCTTCTTTATGTGAAAATCACCACCAAAAGTCTCAATATGAAAGTACTTTCGTTTGATAGTGTGGACCTCAAAGTGCCCCGGGTTGGCCATGACCTGGAATCTACCAAAGTCTGAGAACAATGGCTAAAAATATTCACAGAACAAATATGGATCACAACTCCAAAGGGATGGAAAAAAATCATCCTGAAAATGTTGTGTCAGGTCATCCTCGAATGGACATAACAAATTTGTAATCATATTATCACCAAGATGCCAAATATCTAAATCATACACGCATGAAGACTAGTCCACTGAAGATGACACCTCAACCCCCTCTACTTGAGAGCTACCCTCAATATCATAAATGGGGTCTCCATAAAAAATGATGCAACCAACATCCCATCTACATCTCCCATTTTTTATGAACATGTCTATATGATCTTCAACCAAATCCAAGGGTTCTTTCATAAAACCATCAATATTACTGAAAGTAACCATCTCTTTGTCTTCGTGTGTAGGAAKGACAAAGGATAGGGCRACTTCAACTAGATMTTCAATTTCTTCATCATTGAGACTAATTGCTTCTTCAACTTCATGTGCAAGAAGAAATCAAGGCTRGAAAGCCTCACCTTCATCAAGCGAGAGAAAAGATGAYAATGTCTCAACATGTTGCAATTCGTCAAGATTCTTCTTTCTCTTTATGAACATGCCTCTCCATCCCCTCTTCATCATGAGGGGATTGATCCTTAGTGCATGATGCTTTGTTTGTGTTTTCCAAACAGGATCTATTGCATCCAAGGGTTCCTATAATACTTCTCCATTTCCAAAGTCATGTAATAAAGTGTCATCAAGATCTTCAAAAGGATTACAACTCATCATGTTCTCTTCTTGATGTGCAGGAAGAACAAAGGCCTGGATGTATTCATCAAATGGAAGGGTAGATATGAGCACTTCATCTTCATCAAATGTCTCATCTAAATCTTCATCTAGATCTTGATAAACATAAACAAGATAAACTCCTTCTCTAACCAAGAAATATCCACCATAAAGTAATAAATAAGCCTCCACAAGAGACAACACATCATCATCCATCCAATAGCCAAAGATAAACCATTACAAGAGCAAGTGACAAGAGAGATATGAAAATTTTCCCAAGTAGGGCATAAATTTAAGCCAAAGATCCTTCTCCACATGGGAGAGCTATGATGAAATGAGATACAAATGATATCTATTTATACAAAATGTCTTAAACATAATCTTTCCACTTAATTTAGGGTAAACAAAAAATAAGGGGACAACAACCCTTATTTTTCCCCTTTACATAATTAATTCATATTTAATTCAAATTTAAATTTTAAAAAGTGCCCAATAGAAACCCAAAAATGATGTCACCCCTCTAAGGGTGATGTTTTGACCCTTTGAGAAAGTCATTGGAGTAGAAGGTTGAATTCGTTGGGGCTGATAGAGTCTCCCTCTCATGCGCTATATCCTCCTCAAGTATCATTCCACCAAATCATGACAAGTGTCAAGTAGCAACTTCATCACCACCAAGCCCTAGCCCCAATGGTGACGTCAAATCCAAGAAGGTGACACTTTATATCTTCCAATAAAATCGTTTGGCATGTGGGGGATAGGAAAGGTCCTCTAAGGTGTTCTCTAGGCCTCCAAAGGAAAATCATCATCATCTAGAAAGTGGGCCCTTGACATCCAACCTGTGGGCTTCAAACCCTATGGAAGCCCAAGCTAGCCTTCTTCCTCTAAATATGTCCACCAGCTAGGTCTTGCAAAGGCAAATGGATACACCCTCAAAGGATCTCAAGTCAAAGAATCATGATGAGTAAATCAAATCAATAAAGAGCCATTCAAGCAATGTAATGTTCCCAACCAAAACTGTTGTAAATATCAAATTAATGTAGTTGAGAAATTTTGTCAAACACTTGGTATACAAGCCCTCTACTGTCTTTAAATCACTTCAATACTTGTTGTCCCACTTATCTCAAGTTTAATAGTTCAATATTATGTCAAACACATCATATGCAACACTTAATTCCTTCCCAATGAGTGGTTGTTCTGAATTTATGCTTGTTGTTATGTTTATTTGCAGCTGGATGGTTGAAGTGTTTTTTCAAACACTTTGCATACATATGGCTGTAGATTTCATCATTAGTTTTGTTTCTTATGTATGGTAGTTTTTGGGCATTAAATTACATGTAAATTACACAAGAATTGCATAGGAAACAATACTAAGAAACTCCAATACACAATGAAGCCAAAATAACTCAGATCTGATTTTATTATTTAATTTGCTAACCTCAATACATGGGTGAACAGATCTGATGTAAACATGATACAAAATTATATGGCTGATGTAGAAGGCTCCAAACACTAAAAATATACAAAAAACCAACTCTAGAAACTCTCCAAAGGGTACCCACAATAGATGTCCTCCAAGAATGCAATCTACCACATGATAACCAAGCTACCAAGTGCCAATAATTCGCCCTGCTCCAATAATTTCTCCCAACCACTAATCAATCTGTTTTCTGAAGGGATGACACTCAAACCCTTCTCCAAAATTCTCCTAAGGTGAGTATAGTTCGGTCCCAATAGATAAATGCTCAACCCAACTCCAGAAATGAAGATCTTGACCTCTGAGTATGGTCCCTCAAGCAATAATTCGCCCAACTATGAAAATAAATAAATATGGAGCATGAAAACCCCAATAATGCCAAGAAGATGTAACCCCAAGGATGGTAAATGTTCTTGGTACAAGATCTATACCAGATCCAACTCTCCAAATCCAAATCAAATTGTTTTCTCCTTCACAATGTGCCCTCTTTCTAGGAAACCTCTAGATCTGCACTGTCACTCTTCTTTCACTGTAAAAACCAAAACTGTGGCTAAATAAAATGGCCAGGGAGGAATATTTCACCTCCTTGACCAATCTTGGATCAGGAATGGGAGAATCTTTCACTCCCTTGTTGATCTCTAGGGATTATTCAGTCAAAACCCTCAAAACCCCCAAGTACCATGGGATCTCTAGCTAAGAAGCCATACATCAAAATATCAAAAAACACAATGAGAGAATAGAACCCCCTATTTGTATTTTATACCCATGTTTACCTTTTCTCTCCAAGTGACTTTTTAATTCACTTTCAATATTTCTTCATATAATCACTTTATTAATTAATTAACTTTTTTTCCTCTAAAAAGTGATTAATTTTCCCTTATGGCTTCTCTGGCCAGTAAAATTCATTTTTCATCATCTTATCCTATATATATCTTCCTCCCGATTCCAATGAGGTATTACACTAAGGGGTTTCTTCAAGTATTATGCCCAACATGACCTCCTTAGTGAATTTAATTAAAATATGCTCCATAGTAACTCAAAATTATGGAAATCGTTGGAATGCAACGAAACCAAAGACAAGTTGTGCGTAATGGATCTTGATGATGAAATATGATGAATAATGTAAGCCAAGCACCATAAATATCCTCAATATCTCCCGAAATCATTATTATTCCCAATTGGCTACTCTGGCAGGCATCCAACTCTGTAACATAAGATAATCCAAAAATAGGAACATTACAGTCCTCCCTGCTCAAATATTGCTTGTCCTCAAGAAATAACTGAATCAAACTATGTATGATCCCAGGGTCCCATATCCACCTGTGTGTCATGAAGTAATCTCTCCTCAAAACATGGTCCCATGAAGTGCTCGCCATGAAGGACCCCATAATGCTCCTAATGAGTAGAACAATCATGTGTAGTAGATCCTCAGTAAACTCCTCAAGAAACCGCTCTACTCGGATCTCAACTCCATCAACCACTAGACTACCAAACACTCTAATCCCTAGATCCCAAATCAAAATGTGTACTGCAGTTCCCTGTAAAGTATAGTATTGTAAGATATCAATGCAAAGAATCTCCTGAACATCCCCAACCAATACATACAGTAAATACAATATCCATCCCTCAATGAATTTCTCATCCAAACTAGTCTCTAAAATACCACCTCCGGTAGTATCCAGATCCCCTGCTAACCAAGAATATTTCCTACTCCTCTATTCGATCCTCAACCAAGGAGACCCATCCTTCCACCTAACATACTCATCTCCATCTGATCTCAAATTCCCCCAACAATGAAAGGAACCAATCATGAACATCCATGAAACTCCCATACGCTCTAGAAGAGCAACAAACCCTGCATCACATAACTCCGATGGTGCCATACCATGTATCTCGGTTCCTACAAAACTGTAAACCTTTGGCTAAATTATGTTTATAGCCATGTTGTCCTATCCATAATCACTAAACTTGGCCACCCTGCCAACCGACACTATTGCCTGCGGTGTCCCATACTGCAACAATATCCCTATGTTGTCAACCCTATTATATGGCTCTAGTATACCAGGGTTGAGAGATGCTGGCATAATCTCCCAAATTTGCCTTGAAACGAGGGTGGATAAGGAATCATGCCCTGACTCGTGATGTTGACATATCGAGGATTCCCCCACGTGCCTCATGACATCATCCTCGATATTCCCCCAGGAGAATCTCTCTTTGATACGATGACAAGCCCTAAAATGGCCAAGCTGTCCAACCATAGGTACATCATGTACGGTCCTGATCAATATCTCTGATGCTGCTTGTTGCGACCATACATCCCTCCAACTAACCTCGTAGCTCTCATCAAAAGCATCTATCCTACTCTACTCCTTGTCCTCATCCTGCTGAGACTCTGAACCTATATCCACCTCTAGAATATCCTCTGTCCCATGACTAAGGATGCTCTCCATCATGCCCAAGGCCTTATCTGACTGTCTCGGATGACCCTTCCCTATCCGGTTGCATGTAATGGAGTATCCCCTGTCATGAGGTCCTTGTCTAATGACTCTCCATGCCCCATGCAATTGACTATCTCCCCCATCTCTATCGTATAAAATGAAAGTATCAGGGAAGACTAACATAAATACTTGCAACTATGCGTAGGACTGGAAAGTATCATATGTGTTGGTCAACCCAAAATGATTGACAAAAAACTCATCCACTGACACCCATGGTGAATAGTCACCTGGAATCCTGACTAATCTCAAACCATCGGGTACAACAGTAGGTAACTCCACAAACTGATGGTCAATCACACTCCCTCCATCATCACTCATCTGACTACTACTACTGAGAAGGTGATCTCCTTGTTCCATGTACTACTGCAAGAAAGAGGACCTCTCTCCACATAATTCTTCATGTTATACTAAGTATGTCTCCTCCCTACACTTCAATGCATCCCCCTAGGTCCCACTATACACCTCTGCATGCCCTTGTGAACTACCTCTCATCACTATATGCCCTTGTATACTCATGCAAGATCCTATATCCTCATGCATCATCACGTATCCTGGGTGTATTGCTGGGTCAAAATCTACATGGATTTCAACTTGTTTGGGTCCTATAATCATAGGTAACTCGATTCTTCAACTTCTTATTTGGTGTTGCTCCCACGATGAAGACATCTGGCTTACTGGGCTCGGTTGATTCCATTTCCCCCTCCATCCATTTCACCTGATCCTCCATCACCCTGCTACATCCTTCATCCACCGCTGCGCTTTTCAGTCCCTGACCCTTCACTTCTTCACCCCTTCGCCAATTTTATCCCTACATGATTAAACAAGCTTAGGAAAAAATACAATAGGTTAACAATGTTAGTAAATAAATTTAGTATAGTTAGATTTATAAATCTATGTTAGACTTGTTAATAATTAATTAATTAATAATTAGTAATTAAGTTAGTAATTAGGTTAGTGTTTTATTAATCAAACATTAAATAAAAATCAATTAAAAATAAAAAATATAAAACATGAATTAAATAGAAAATAAACATAATAAAACAAGGGGGGTCCGAGTAAACCACTTTACCCCTCCAAAATCGCTCTCCCAAGTTCAAAAATTGTTTTTTTTTTCCGCCAGTTTGACCAGTTTGTTTCCGGGAAAATGGAAACGAATTTTAAAAATATGAGAGACATTTTTCTTCAGAATGGGATGAAGAACAAAAACCTCTCCCAGAATTTACACAAGTGTCAGGAGCAGGGATAATAGAATCCATTTTTTAGCCCTATTTTTCAGTCTTTCGTTTTCTCCTGTTTTAGTCATGATTTTGCGGGAGCTATTTCAGCGAGCTAGAGATGAATTTGGAAAAACCAAAAGAGGTTTTTTTCAATAACATGATAATATACAATAAAATATTTCATTTTATACACATGTGTCACCTTTGAGGAGAAAAAAAAATCTGAGTGTACCCCTATTCTCAATAGATTCGGCCCAGTTTTCAGTTCAGATCTTTTTGGGATTTACTTGCTATTTTCGGCCAGGATGATCGAATTTGATCTACTGAGCCTAAGAATTGTATTATTTATTTATATACATGTTTACAATAGAGTATAGGAGGAGTTGGACCCGACCAAAAAGAAGTGTTCATTGTTGTAATAAGCTCACAGAGCCATAGTCTATCAAAACAATATTATAGTTACAAGATTCCTGTGTCATTATGCTGGTGAAGTTTTTCTCACTATAATTATGTTTTCTCTGTTTTTCATATGTGTTTCTTTTCTCTATTGTTTTAAAGAGAGTCAAGCTCATGATTTGTTTAAAAACACCCTGTTCCCAATTTAAAGCAATATCAATGTTTTCTGCCTAAAGGTCATTCCCAGGATTATTAAATGCCCTGTTATGATATGATTCCATCCCTTTTTCTTCTTGACCATTTACAAAACCTTAAAGGATCTATCACAGTGCCTACCTTGCCCTGTAAGATCCCCTATAGGCCCTGCTTTGATTGGATTATATCTCTTTGAACCCATTGCCCAATGGCCCTTTTCTCCTGCTCCAACCAAACCATTTAAAAAACAAATACCAATATATCATAACTAGCCTAAGATCCATACTCAAACAAATCTAAATCTGATAGAGATATCCCTCTCCGAGTCTTGGATGGCTAGGTCCTTGACTCCAAGTGGTTTTGTAGTTACCTATGCCCATTTCTTCTTCAGCCTGAGAAATTATAGAGTGATAACACAACCAATACTCAAGCCCAAATGGATGTGTCCTCATAACTGCCTTGGCTCTGGAATCCCCATGTGTATGTGTATGACCAACCATCTCATAACTCCCCATAAATGGTGGTCCCTGTGACACATGGACATCCTCCAGCCTCTCCGAATTGCATCTCTCCATAATCATCAGTGATCCTGGGTACTCCTCACGCTCCTCCATCAACTGGTGCTCCTCTAATCTAGACTCTGATTCCTGAAGGACTGTCTGTGTGCCTTTCAAGAATCCATGTGTACTTACCAACTCATGACTGAGTTGGTCCACCTCAGTCTCCTTCTCCTTCAATGCCCTATGATACATCTCGCCAACCTCCAAAAGATAATCTCTATCTATAAGTAACTGTTAGTAGTCGACGCTCATCACAGTCACTCTCTCCCTGACTGTATGGAAGTCATCAATGGAAAGATCCCCAACCAAACTATCACGTGCCATCGTGTCACTCCAAAAATACTCTGCCACCAATGTGTGTGTATCATCAATGTGTCTAATGGCTACCATGATCATGTTCTCTCTCACCCTCAGTTGTCCTACCGAATGTTGTGACTCCTGAACACTGTCTTGTTGAGGTGCTACCTCATGTCTCCCACTGCTAATGTCAATAGTGGAATCCTCATCAACACACTTCTCAAGAGATAAAGTATCATACTTCACACTATCCACTATGATGTTGAATCCTCATGTATGCCACTGTACATCATCACCTACTGCTACCTCCATATGAACCGCCCTGTATCCATTATGTACAACTGTATCCTCCTATGAAATCACCCTACTAATATAATCTACACCCAGATACCATACAGATGTGTCCATAAATGTGATATGGTCATCCCGAAAAACAAATAATGCATCCTCGTCATTGTAGATCGGTCCCAGAAGTAAGTATCCCAATGATTTATATGTCTCCACAATCAGATCTATCAATGGACTCCCCAAAAGAGGTGAATCACTCTCCCGATACTGACATGTGTGTATATATTCATCTTTCTCCATGTCATGCCTCTAATACCGGGCCTGCAGATCCACATGTCCCTTGTGTTTAATCACTACAAAAGGATCCTCCACCACATCCCGAGTGCCACTGATATCCTCATGTGTCGTGGATAGCATAGGTGACTGAGAAGATAAGAAATGTGTCACGCTCAACTCCATAGGAGGATCATTATCCCCCACGAATGACCTCATATCAACATCCAAATGTGGATCACCCAATATCCAATCCCCCTCATTCCTAGGTGCTGCCATGGTTGAATCCTCCAAGTATCACCACTATGGTGATGTGTTTAGTCCTCAACACTGCCTGATTGGGAAGCTATAATGCATGCACTATCATCCCGTCCATCCAACTATCCATTAGATGCGCTAGAGTCAAAGGCCTCATGGGACTACTCTAATGAGGCATCTAAGGTCACATCCTCATACATTTCCTCCTCATCACTGTCATAGTGCACCTCAATGTAATGCACTCTCCCCTTTCCCATGCACCTATGATCTATATCCCAAGAATCTTTTCAATTGTAGAAAAGTTCCATGCTCCTAATGGGTGTAGGCTAAATCTGTACTCCCCTCAATCCACTTGTCTGTGGTGATGTATCCCTTTTACTGACTATTTTGGCTCTATTTTCCTCTTCTTTTTTGCTCCAATAATTTACTTCTTCCATCTTCTTGGCCCATAATGCAACATCATCTTTACTACACCTGGGATTTTTTTATGGATACATACTATTGGAATGTTACCTGAGCCCTGAATATCTCACTAAGGGCTTGATATTCAATATCATAATAAATAATCTCTTCTTCAATAGCCATCTCATCCAGGTCATCAGTGTTTTATCATAGGCTAGCATAAGAATTTGGCTCTGATACCATTGTAATGTTCCCAACCAAATCTGTTGTAAATATCATATTAATGTGGTTGAGAAATTTTGTCAAAAACTTGGTATACAAGCCCTCCACTCTCTTGAAATCACTTCAATACTTTTTGTCTCGATTATCTCAAGTTTAATGGTTCAATATTATGTCAAACAAATCACATGCAACACCTAATCCCTTCCCAATGAGTGGTTGTTCTGAATTTATGCTTGTTGTTATGTGTATTTGTAGTTGGCTGGTTGAAGTGTTTTGTCAAATAATTTGCATACATATGGATGTAGATTTCATCATTGGTTTTTTTATTATGTATGGTGGTTGTTGGGCATGGAATGACATGTAAATTACACAAGAAATACATAGGAACCAATACTAAGAAACTCCAATACACAATGAAGCCAAAATAACTCAGATATGATTTTATTATTTAATTTGCTAACCTCAATACATGGGTGAACATATATGATGCAAATCTGATACAAAATTATATGGCTGATGTAGAAGGCTCCAAAAACTAAAAATATACAACAAACCAACTCTAGAAACCCTCAAAAGGGTACCCACAATAGATCTCCTCCAAGAATGAAATCTACCACATGATAACCAACCTACCAAGTGCCAATAATTTTCCTTGCTCCAATAATTTATCCCATCCACTAATCAATCTATTTTCTGAAGGGATGGAACTTAAACCCTTCTCCAAAATTTGCCCAATGTGAGTACATTTCAGCCCCAAGAGATAAATGCTCAACCCAACTCCAGAAATGAAGATCTTGACCTCTGAATATGGTCCCTCAAGCAATAATTCGCCCAGTTATGAAAATAAATAAATATGGAGCATGAAAACCCCAATAATGTCAAAAAGATGTAACCCTAGGGATATCAAATGTTCTTGGTACAAGATCTCTACCATATCCAACTCTCCAAATCCAAATCGAATTGTTTTCTCCTTCACAATGCACCCTCTCTACAAGAAACCTCTAGATCTACACCCTGAATCTTCTTTCACTATAAAAACCAAATCTGTGGCTGAATACAATGGTGAGGGAGGAATATTTCACCTCCTTGAACAATCTTGGATCAAGAACGGGAGAATATTTCACTCCCTTTCTAATCTCTAGGGTTTATTCAGTCAAAACCCTAAAACCCCCCAAGTACCATGGACTCTCTAGCTAAGAAGACATACATAAAAATATCAAACAACATAATGAGATAATAGAAGCCCCTATCTGTATTTATACCCTTGTTTACCTTTTCTCTCCAAGTGAATTTTTAATTCACTTTTAATATTTCTTCATATAATCACTTTATTAATTAATTAATTAACCTTTTTTCCTCTAAAAAGTGATTAATTTTCCCTTATGTCTTCTCTGGCCATTGAAAGTCATTTTTCATAATCTTATCCTATAGATATCTTCCTCCCGATTCCAATGAGCTATTACACTAAGGGGGTTCTTCAATTATTATTCCCAAAATGACCTCCTTAGTGAATTTAAGAAAAATATGCTCCATAATAACTCAAAATTACAGAAATCGTCGAAAAACAATGAAACCAAAGACAAGTTGTGAGGAATGGATCCCGATGATAAAATATAATGAATAATGTGATTCGGGCCCCATAAATCTCCTTAATACCTCCCAAACTCATTATTATTCCCAACTGGCTACTCTGGAAGGCATCCCACTTAGTAACATAACATAATCCAAAAATGGGGACATTACAAGCAAGTACATCCAAACCACCTCATCAAAATAAACTAATGCTCAAAGACTATGTAATTTACTAAGTTTAGGTATGGGAGGGTTGACAAAATGACTTATTGGGTGAATCGTTCCTCAAGTCTAGGGGTGTTTCCCAAGGGGAACTCCTTCTAAGTCAGGTGGATGAGGTGTCACAGATGAGGGGGAGACTTTTGGGCATGGGGTTCATGACATACAAAGGGTTGTAGTGTCTGACTTATGGGTGCCTTTGTAGAGGGTGTGTTGCACCTTCATTTTCAATGCATCCTTTTTCCAAGACAATTTATTTCCATTAATTAATTAGTAATCCAAAACCTTGGGTATTCCCTGTTGGTGAATCAATTAGCTTGGGGGAAAGTATGACAAAGCCACTTGAAGCTAGAGGTACATAGATTTCCATATGCAAGGAAATAAAGAGACACCACATAAGTGTACACACCTCAACAAGTGGGGACAATTACATAATGTTAATTTTCTTTTGTAGGTCTTTGATTTTTTAGGAGAATCTTTTCATTTCTCTCAAGACCTCTTTGGGCGAGCATTTGGAAGGTTCATAATCGAGATTTTAACTTTTTCTAATCACAAGCCTCTGGCCCTTCAACCCCTTCTTCCCATGAAGTGAGGGACAACCTTATGGCTGTAGCAAACAACTTGTTATAGCAAAGAAATAAACCACCAAAAATAACAAGTAATCCACCCAAGAGTGTGCTAGGCCTAGTAGATTGTAGGCGTAAATTATTAGCAACTTCTGATAGTTGAATTGTCAGTTATTCAAGAAAGTGTTTAGGTTTTGCAACAACCCTAATGGATTTAGCATTAAACTTATTACAATATCAAATTTCTTGGCTAAAAGAGGATGCCTTTAGGGCACAAGAATGCTTATAACATGTAGAAGAAATTCCAACTTGAACAATTTCGTTATATCGTAGTTCTACGTATCCCAATGCAAGAGATTAATGCCTTTAACTATTGGGTTATGAATTTAAAAGATAAAGAGCTACTTGTGCTACCTCCTTGGGAGTGTAAACCCTTTTACTTGCCAAGTTAAGCAAAACTAGCTAAGGAAAACCCTAGGAAGGTGTAAACCCTTTTACTCCTCCTAATATTCCTTTGTGCAACAACTTATTTCAAGACAAAATTATGGACTTCATGGGGTTGTTTTCACTTATAATCCCCAATAATATTATCATATTATACTTTTAACCAAGAAATAAGCAACAAAATGAATTCCTTAACTAGTGCAAGCATAAACAAGATAAACTCCTTCTTTAACCAATAAATATCCACCATAAAGCAAGAAATAAGCCTCCATGAGATATAGCGCATCATCATCCATCCAATATCCAAATATAAGCCATTACAAGAGAAAGTGACAAGAGAGATATGGAAGATTTCCCAAGTAGGGCGTAAATTTCAGCCAAGGATCCTTCCCCACATGGCAGAGCTATGATGAAATGAGGTACAAATGATCTCTATTTATACAAAATGTCTTAAACATAGTTTTTCCACTTAAGTTAGGGTAAAAAAAAATAAGGGGACAACAACCCTAGTTTTTCCCCTTTACACAAGTAATTCATCTTTAATTCAAATTTAAATTTTAAAAAGTGTAGAATAGAAACCCTAAAATGATGTCACCCCTCTAAGAGTGACATTTTGATCCTTTGAGAAAGTCATTGGAGTAGAAGGTTGAATTCATTGGGGATCATAAAGCCTCCCTCTCATGCGCTATATCCTCCTCAAGTATCAATCCACCAAATCATACCAAGTGTCAAGTAGAAAATTCATCACCACCAAACCCTAGCCCCATTGGTAACTCCAACTCCAATAAGGTGACATTTTATCCCTTCCAAGAAAATCATTTGGCATGTGGGGGATAGGAAAGGTCCTCTAGGGTGTCCTCTAGGCCTCCAAAGGAAAATCATCATCATCCAGAAAGTGTGCCCTTGGCATCCAACTTGTGGGATTCAATCCCCATGGAAGCCTAAGCTATCCTCGTTCCTCTGAATTTGTCCACCAGCTAGGTCCTGGAAAGACAAATGAATACGCCCTCCAAGGATATCAAGTAAAATCATCATGATGAGTAAATAAAATCAATAAAATATCCATTCAAGCAAGTACATTCAAACCATATCATCAAAATAAACTAACACTCAAAGACCCTATGAAATTTACCAAGTTTAGGTATGGGAGGGTTGGGAAAACGACCTATTGGATGAATCATTCCTCAAGTCTAGGGGTGTTTCCCAAGGGGACCTCCTTATAAGTTGTTATTCCCGAGATTGATTCTAAGGCCCAAAGAATAGTGTCAGGCATCAAAGGTTTTAAATAAAATGTTTTTATGATTTCTTTTTTTACCTTCAGTTTATCTAAAAAATAATCTTTAAATGAAATTAATGATAAGACAATACAAAGGTTGTATCTTGTTATCTAAGTCACAATTATAATGTCAAATGATGTAGAAATATTTACAAACTGTTAAAAAAATTCAGGTATCAATTATAGATAAGTCTCAACTTGTTTGTAGTAGAAGAAAAGTAGAAGATGCACCCTTGAACAAGATATAAAAATACAGTAATTC
>JZKD02S1837645.1:8498-27118 GCA_000966675.3 Picea glauca
CGAAAAATATATGTTTCGGCCAAAAAATATATGTAGTTCGGCCGAAAGTTGGTTTTCCGAAATTTTGGAGACCAGATTGTCACGAAAGTGTAACCCACCTTCGTGATTCCACCCAACAGTTTTTAACTTCCGGGGCCATTTTGAGGGCCCAAATGAAGGTTTTTATAGATATAGGTTCTCAATTATATATAATGAAATTATTGAGCCCCCAAAATGAATCTCCTTGAAGATACCTTTCCAACGAGCTATCATACGCCTAAAATGGAGATCGTATGCAAAAGTTACGACCCCGAGAAGTTGATGCACCAACTTACCCAAACGGGGCCAACATGACTTTTGGCGCTTCATCTCCTAGGGTTAGGTTTTTGGATGTCTAGGGTTTTTGGAATTCCAGATTATTGTAAAAAGGCCTTTAGAGCCTCATTGTAATCATCTTCTTGCGAATGTGAGTAGCTGCCACATCTCTTCTCAGAGATAAGCTGCCACCATTCTAGCAAGTCTTTCACTCTATATTTTTACAGTCTCTGTACATTTCTTTGATTAATAGAAATCATGTATTACTGTATATATGTGTTTATGGTTGCATCTATGATACATTTCCGTTATATTATTGAATATCTGCGATATCTTTCTTCATTTCTTTATTATATCTCCCCTCTCATTTCGTGCCAAAAATAATCTGGATCAGTGGTATCAGAGCAGGCTGCTCTTGATCATTTTTTCAGTGCATGTCCCCGACAAGGTCCGAGTATAGCAAGTTGGGTCTTGATCTTGTCTTTATTGAAGACAATCACTCTTGTACACCCAAGAAACCCTCAATGGAGGAAGAAAAGAAAAACAAAGGAGCAGACGATCCTATCAATCTGTTTCTTGAGCAAGCTCTCACGCGACAGAGGGACGAAATGATGGAGAATTTTTCCCACATCCTTCAATGCCTACCGATAGTAGCAGGCGCATCTTCATCAAGCGGAAACTTTGGATGCACCTCTCCTTTCAAGGTACAAGTTAATTTTGATATTCTTGTATTTGAAGGACAGATAGATGCAGAAGCCATAGAAAAATGGTTAACTCTGCTAGAAGGTTATTTCTTTGTTCACAATTTTTCCGACAAAGAAAAGATCACCTTCGCACTCCTTAAATATCTCCCTCATGTCAAACATTGGTGGGAAAATTACTAGGAGCAAAGTTCCATAGAGGAGACTGGAATATATGGGGTCGATCCCACTTGAGATTTTTTTGTGGATGCGGTAAAGGAACAATATTACCTTGTTGGCAACTATGAGGACCAGTACATGAGATGGACCACACTGTGGAAAGAGAGGGGCCAAACAATTCTGGAGTTCACCAATACCTTCCATACCTTGCGTACCAAGCTGGGTATCAAAGACTCCGAGCGACATTTGATTCTGAAATACCATGGGGCTCTACACATATACAACACCACACCCACAACCATACAACATTGGGTGGCTTCGCCAAGGATGAGATCTTTGTGTCAGCCAACAATGTCGATTGTCATACGACATCCAACCCTTCAAGGATGAGGTATTACGTGATGTTCCTCCACTGGATGTCTGTGATGTTCTCTTGGGCCAACCATATATGTGGAGACACCATGTTGTTTATGAGTCTCGACCCCGTAGTGTCATTGTTACTTTGGGGGGTCATATCTACAGAATACCAGAGGTAGTTCCAACTACTATTCCACCTAAAAAGTACTGCAAGGTAGTATCTCATACTGCAAAATTCATCTTCTTCACAATCTGTTCAAAAGGGGAACAGAAGGACACTGCAACCACTACAACCTCGCCCCAAGCACCTTCTATCAAACTGAAGAAGGTCGAAAAGGTTTCATAAAAGTACAAAGATTCCTTCTGCACATCATCCTCTCATGTAGCCCGATTTTTTGAATAGCCTCAGCCTCAATAGGTTCATGACAAACTTCCACAAACTGAACAATGTTGCATCTCCAGCAAGGAAAGCAACTCACCAAGATGCAGATTTAGAAAACGATTTTCCCTCTCCCCCAGGAACTCAACACAATAGAGACCATTGCTTCCTAAGGAGGGAGGATTGATCCAAGTGGATATCAGTGGCCACCCACCTTTTTCAACTGGCTCAAAACAGTTTTCTGGAAATTTTGGCAATTTACTATTTTTAGCAGTTTTTAACTTCTGGGGCCATTTTGAGGGCCCAAATGAAGGTTTTTTGAGATAGAGTTTCTAAATGATATCCTAGAGTATGATTGAGCCCCCAAAATTAATCTCCTCTATGATACCTTTCCAATGAGCTATCATATGCCTAAAACAGAGACCGTATGCAAAAGTTACGACCTTGGGAAGTTGATGCACCAACTTACCCAAATGGGGCCCACATGACTTTTGGAACTTCATATCATGGGGTTAGGTTTTTGGATGTATAGGGTTTTTGGAATTCTGATTTATTGTAAAAAGGCCTTTAGAGACTCATTGTAATCATCTTCTTGCAAATGCGAGTAGTTGCCAGATCTCTTCTCATATATAAGCTGCCACCATTCTAGCGAGTCTTTCACTCTGTATTTTTACAGTCTCTGTACATTTCTTTGATTAATATAAATCAAGTATTACTGTATATCTGTGTTTATGGTTGCATATATGATACATTTTTGTTATATTATTGAATATCTGTGATATCTCTGTGCATTTCTTTATTATATCTCCACTCTCATTTCATGCCGAAAATAATCTGGATCACCAACTTGTAGCAAAACTTTGTAAGGAACATAGTAGAGGGGTTTCAACTTGTGATAACGCTAGGACTAAAAGCCTCAGTGCTCCATGTGAAACCAAACCTTATTTCCAGGGGAAAAAGAGAGTAGTTTTTTTTTTACATCATGACGAGACTTATAAAATGGCGGGGAAGCTTGTAAAGCCTCAAAAACATGAGCTTGTGTATGAGCCAAGGTTTTCAAAAAGGATGAGGCAGATGTTTTCTCTTTTTGTTGTTGGGGAGTACCAAAAGGTTGGAGTTGTAAAGAAAACTCATAGGGTGTAGCAGGTTGATACCTAAAACAATATTTTAAAGGGGAAAATTCAGTAGAAATATGAACTTCCCTATTATAATTGTGTTGGACAATATGGAGGGTGGAATCCCACTATTTAGATTTGGTAAAATGAATGCATAGGGAATTTACCAGGCTACGATTAACGAATTCAGTTTTTCCATCCATCTACGGATGAAAAGAAGTGGAGTATTTGAGGTGACACCCCAAGAGAGACCAGATAGTTTTCCAAAATGTACTGAGGAAATAGGCATCATGATCAAAGATAATGTTGGAGGGGAGATAAAAATTTGTCCACACATGAGTGAAAAAGAGGTATGCAGTTTGAGAAACAACAGTAGTCTTAGTGCAAGGGACAACAATGGCCATTTTATAGAAGTGACACACAACCACCCAAATGGAATATCGATAATGAAAGGTCATGGGAAGAGCGTTGATGAAGTCCATATAGATAGATTCCCAAGGATGGGAGGGAATAGGTAAGGTTTGATACATGCCATACTTGTGGTTGGCCATCTTATGTTCACTACAGAGGGTACAAGCTCAGATAAATTTCTCAACTTGGCACTATAAAGAAGGCCAAAAGAAGTGACGTTGAATATGTTAAGTAGTTTTGAATGTGTCGAAGTTCCCGCTAGAAGAGGAGGTGTGGGCTTCATGAATAAGAACAAGGAGATCATCAGTAGTAGGCACACATATGTTGTCAAACCTATATAAACAGCCATCCTGAATGTGTTAGTCTAGGAAACAGGTATGGTTAATGATAGAAGGTTGTTGCAAGGCAGTCTATATGGTACTAAAGAAAGGGTCATATGCATATAGAGGCTTCCAATATGCATAAGCAACACAATGAACAAATGATATTTGAAGTATCTGAGGAGGAGGGAAGCTAAGGAGATCAACCATGTGATTGGTGGCCCCTTTATTATATTTGATGACCAACTAGAATTGTTGTAGATAAGCATCCCACTTCAAGTGACATTGTTCCTGGAGATTAGACTGAGAATTAATAAAAATCAAAGGATGATGATCAGTATGAAGAATGGTCTCCATACCCAAGATATAGTGGCTCCATTGTTTTAATTCCTGGACCAAGTTGTAGAATTCCTTATCATAGGTATTTTAGTGTTGTTTGGATTGAGCCAATGTCTGAGAATGATAAGAAATGGGATGTCTTCCTTGTTTAAGAACTATGCCAAGCGCATGTTGAGTGGCATTAGTCTCATTTTCAAAAGGTTGTTGAAGATCAGGAAAATTGATCTAGATTTATGTAGGAACAAAATGAAATACAGAAATACACATAAATGCAGAGATGCAGTGGAAGTAAAACTCCATTTCATTAACGACAAATGACTGAAATATGCTTACAGATAGAATGGAAATAAAATAGCTCGAGCACTAGTAGCTTATCTTTGAGAAGAGATGTGGATGCTATTGGCCTCTGAACTCTGTGTTACAATGAGGCTCGAAGACCTATATATTATTGAGAAATAATGGAAAACCCTAAACATCCAAAAACCTAACCCTAGGAGATGAAACGCTAGAATATGGGCCTCGTTGGGGTAAATTGGTACATCAATTTCTCGAGGTCGTAACTTTGGCATACTATCTTTGTTTGACGCACATGATACATCATTAGAAAGATCTATCTGAGGAATACACTGTTGATAGAGAATATCGAGTCTGAAATGGAATCATATTCACTGGAGCATTCATGCCCAAAAAATGTCGTTTAGGGCCTCAAAATGGCTCTGGAAGTTCATGACCCGAAAAACTGCTAAAAATAGTAAATTGTGCTACAATTAAGGAAAATGAAAAACTAAAAGAAACAATGGTGTGGGTCCAAGTGGAATAGGTTGCTAGCCACCAATATCCACCTGGATCATTCCTCCCCCGTTAGGAAGCAATGGTCCCCATTGCGTTGAGTTCCTCCATGAGATGAGGAAACTTTTGTTGAACTTGGTCCATGGTGAGCCACTTGCCCTGGTGAAGGAGTTGGCCTGCTTTGACAACTCGATATAGATGGATCCTCTATTGGCGGGTGTTCTTGATCTATGTGTCCATAATTCGATTAGTTGTGGCTTGTTCCATGCAATCTGGATTTAACTCTGTTGGTGTGAGTTGTTCTGCCATGTCGGATGTGTCCAATAGAGGTGGAAAGTAGGGTGGAAGGTGATCCAAATTGAACACTGGGTGCAGACCAAGGAATGGTGAAATACTAATCTCAAAGGCATTGTCCCCTACATTCTTGGTGATGGTGTATGGCCCATATCGGAGCGGTCGAATCTTGCGGTAGGGTCCAACGAGGCACTCCTTTTGCAAATGTAGCCACACTTTGTCGCCCACCTAGAAGTTGTGTGGCACTCGATGTTGATCATGTCATTGCTTGTAATTAGCATTGGCTCTGTCTAAGATGTCATGAACCTGTTGGCATATGTGTTGAATGTGCTCAATGAAGTTGTTCCTTGTCATCCTCAGACTGGACATGGGCTAAATCTTCCTGAGTGGCCACAAATGGCATGCCTATGTCAATGGGACATAGTGGCTGGAATCCCAAGCCCACTTGAAAGGGGTTGTGGTTGGTTGAGCTATGGAGAGTCTGGTTGTAGTTGTGTTGTACATAGGGGAGGATTTCATCCCATGTGTGTGGATGCTTTGAGTTGTACATGTGCATAATGTGTACAATCATCTGGTTGATGACCTATGTTTGGCCATCAGTTTGCGGATGGAAATCTGTGGACTTGGTGAGCTTGGTATCCAACATCGACCAGAGGCTGGACCAAAATGTATTGAGGAACTTGTTATCCCGATCTGAGATGATAGACTGTGGGATCCAAAAGTGTACCCACAATCATTCAAAGAAGAGTTTAGCAGTGGCTTCTATTGTGATATTCTTCTTGCAGGCCATCAAAATGGACATCTTCGAGAATCTGTCAACGACCGCAAAAACACAGTCATTGCCATGCTTAGTAGAAGGAAGGCCCAACATGTAATCCATGGAGATGGATTCCCAAGGTCGATTAGGGGTAGGTAGCGGAGTATAGAGGCCTTGCTTCTTGATGGTCGGTTTGGCAATGGCACAAGCAGTGCAGGACTTGATGTACTTCCCGACATCCATTCGAAGGTTTGGCCAATAGAAATACTTTTGCAGTACTGCCATGGTTTTCGCGACCCTGAAATGCCTAGTGACCTGACTTTTGTGCGCCTCCCAAATCGTATTGGCATTCTTGCTTGAAGGAACACAAAGATGTCCCAGGTGACATAGCAGGGCATCCTGGAGGTGAAAATTAGGAAATTTCTTACCCTCCAAGAGCGTATTGTAAGTGTGGCCGAGTTCTGGATCAATTTTGTAGAGAAGCAGCCAATCGGAAGTCTCATTCCCACAATAGTTGAGCATCGTGGTTAGCACCATGATAGGGGGTCGACTGAGGTAGTCTGCAACATTATTGGTGCTTCCTTTCTTGTACTTAATGTTCAAATGAGATTGTTGTAGGTATATGGACCACTTATGATGGTGATCATTCTGCAAATTCCCTTGTGTCTATATGAACTACAAGGGTCGGTGGTCTGTGTGGATGATCGTTTCCTTTCCCAAAATGTAATGATTCCATTATCAGCAAGCATGAACAATGGAACACATCTCTTTGCCATAAGTGGGATACTTCCGGATTGTGTCGGAAAGTGTTTCACTATGATATGCCACTGGATGCCCTTGTTGAGTAAGGACTACCCCAATAGAATAGTTGAAGGCATCTGTCTCGATCTCAAATGGTTGTTGCAAGTCTGGTAATGTGAGCATTGGTGCAGATCAGAGGTGATGCTTCAAATCGTCGAATGCCTTCTATTGAGATTCAAACCAAAATAATTTTTCTTTTGCTCCTCCCTTGGTGACTTGACTTAAGGGCCAAGTGATATGAGAGAATCCCAACACAAGCATGTGGTAGAAATTGGCAAGACCCAAAAAGTTGCAGAGCTCTATTAAGGTGGTTTTGGCTGGCCAATCCCGAATGACTTGGATCTTGGCTGGATCCACATGCACCCCCCGCTCATCAATGATGTATCCTAGATACTAAACCTGGGTCATGTCAAAAGTGCACTTCTCCAAATTGGCACACAACTTGTGTTGTCGTAGTGTTTGAAGGACTTGTCGGATGTGGTGGAGGTGCTCTTCCCAAGTCTAGCTGAAGATAAGAATTTCATCCAAGAACACCACTACAAATGAGTTGGTGAATGGTCACAATATGTCGTACATTAGTCTCATGAAGGTTGCAGGGGCATTCGTCAACCCGAAAGGCATGACCAGCCATTTGAAAAGGCCCTCCTTGTATTTGAAGGCAGTCTTCCACACATCAGAGGGTTCGATTGGTACCTAGTGATACCCAAACTTAAATTTGATCTTGTTGAAATATTTATCCCCCTTGAGTTGGTCCAGAAGGTCATCGATCTGTGGGATTGGGTAACTATTCTGGATAGTGGTCTTGTTTAGTGCCCAATAGTCAATGCAAAGTCTCCAAGTCCCATCCTTCTTCTGCACCAGCACGATCGGGCTCCCACAAGGTGATGAAATCGACCGGATGTGACCTTTCTGCAACAGCTCTTGAATCTGCCTCTTTATTTCGTCATTCTCCATAACTGAGCGTTGATAGATTGGTCCATTGGGCAGCGATGCACCTGGGGTCATATCGATGGGGTGCTTGACCTGATAGTATAGAGGCACCCCTGCAGGGGAGGTGAAGATGTCCTCATACTCCTCCATGACCTTATCCATCTATTGTTTTTGTGCAAATGGGCCCTGTCTGGAGGTTTTGGCCATAGTATTCTTCTTTCCCTGGGGGAAGATCATCAGAAAAACAAATTTCCTGGTTTTAGAAATGAGCTTATTGCATTGTTTTGTAGTAACCAAAGATATGGATGTAAGCGGTGCTATTTCCAGTATCCTATACATCTTATTGCCCAAAGTAATAATAACAGCATGAGGCCTGGACTCATACAAAAAACGTCACTTCCACAAGTATGGTTGGCCTAATAATACATGAGAAACATCAGGAGGAGCAATGTCACATAATACCTCATCCATGAAGGGCTTGATGTTGTAGGGAAGGTGGCATTTTTGGCTTAAGCGGAGGTCCTGTCCTTGGTGCAGCCACCCGATGGTGTATGGTTGTGGGTGTGCTATGGTCGGCAAGCCCAGCGGTTTCATGACCTCTACTGAGATGAGGTTCTTCTAGCTCCCACTGTCGACAATGAAATGCAACAAGGAACCCTTTACCCACATCTGGGAATGGAAGAGGTGCTTTGCCTCCTCTGGATATTCGTGGTGGCAATGGTGGCATTGGGCTCCACATCGATAATCTACTTCCCCCTATCATTCCACTTGTTGGGTTCTGATTCAGAGTCGAAGCCTACATCCGATCCAAAAGCCTTCAACTCAGCTACCAGTGACTGCTTGGCCCGACACTCACTTGTGTTGTGAGTGGAGATCTTATGGAACTCACACCACTTCCTCGTGTCCTTTTTTGGCTTCATGATGTTGTTCTTTGCTTGCAGCTTTGGCGAGTCATCCTGGTTCACCCCGCCTTGGATTGAACCTTTGTTCGGTATTTTGGGGGTACCTTTCCCTTGCTTTTGATTCGCAGACCCAAAGTATCACTTCTTCTGTTTGAACTTCTACTCAATCTTGGCAGCATACCAGTATGTCGCACAAAGCGAAGAGATGTCGAGGAAATCCATTTCCTCCTGAATGTATCTATGAAGATAATTGTGGTACTTTAACACCAAATGTTTCTCTGAATCTTTGATACCCAACTTTGTGCATAGGGTATGGAATAGATTTGTCAGCTCATGCACATATTGGTCCCTTTGTTGCCACAACATAGTCCATTGTATGTATTTTTCCTCATAGCTCCCCATGAGATAATATTGTTCTTTGATGGCATCTCGAAAAGAATTCCAAGTGGGTGCGACCGAGAATAGAGAGGGTTCCCCCTCGCTATGTTGCTCCTAGTAGGTTTCCCACCAGTCCTTGACATGGGGGGCGGATTTAAGGAGTGAAAAAATAATCCTTTCTCGATCGGAACAGTCGTGAACCAAGAAATATCCTTCTAACAGATTCAACCATCTATCAACGAAATCTACATATATTTGGCCCTCAAATATGGGAATGTCAAATTTTACTTGTACCTTAAAAGGAGTGGGGCCTCCAGAGTGGCTGTTGGATGTAGATGTGCTGCCAATGGGTATTCATTGAAGGATCTAGGCAAAGTTGTCCATCATCTCTTTCTCGAGGGCCTCCTCGAGAAATAATTTGATAGGATCTCCTACTCCCTCATATTTATTTTCTTCCCCCATGGGCGAATGTCGGGGTTTGCGAGGCTGATATTGCAACAGTTCAACCAGATCGATCCCTAACTCCTTATACCCCAACCTCGTTGGGGACATGAAAAGAAGGATCGATAAAGTGAAGACTTCTCTGATACCACTGATCTGGATTTATTCAGGAACAAAATGAAATACAAAAATACACATAAACGCAGAGATGCAGCGGAAGTAAAACTTCATTTCATTAACAACAAATGACTAAAATATGCTTATAGACGGAATAGAAATAAAATAGCTCGAGCGCTAGTAGCTTATCTTTGAGAAGAGATGTGGCAGATACTGGCCTCTGAACTCTTTGTTACAATGAGGCTCGAAGGCCTATATATTATTGAGAAACAATGGAAAACCCTAAACATCCAAAAAACTAACCCTAGGAGATGAAACGCCAGAATATGGGCCCCGTTGGGGTAAATTGGTACATCAATTTCCCGGGGTCGTAACTTTGGCATATTATCTCTGTTTGACACACATGATACATCATTAGAAAGATCTATCCGAGGAATACACTATTGATGTCGATATCAAGTTTGAAACAGACTCATATTCGTTGGAGCATTCATGCCCAAAAAAGGTTGTTTAGGGCCTCAAAATGGCTCTGGAAGTTCAGGAGTCGAAAAACTGCTAAAAATAGTAAATTGTACTACAATTAAGGAAACTGAAAAACAGAAAGAAAAAATGGTGTGGTTCCAAGTGGAATAGGCATCTGGCCACCAATATCCACCTGGATCAAAAACAAAGGACAAGTTCTAAACAAAGGGCCTCTTTAAGGCATTGGAACTGCTCCTAAGCCACCAAAGTCCAAATAAAAGTGGATTGATTGGACAAATGATGAAGGGGATTGGCCAACTAAGAGAAGCGAGGAATGAATTTTTTGTCAAAATTGATTCCATTGAGAAAACATTTCAGGGCCAATGCGGACTAAGGAGCAGGCCATTGTGCTAGAGCCTGGACTTTAGAATCATCAGGATGGACACCTTCTTGATCAATGAGAAACCCAAATTAAGAGATAGAAGTATGTCCAAAGGAGGAAATATGTTCCTTGACCTTAAGGTTATTGGTATGCAACAATTGGAGTATGTTGTGCACATTCTATAAGTGTTCCTACCAAGTCTTACTGAAGACCAAAATGTCATCCAAATAAATCACCACAATGCGACCCAACATAGGACAAAATATATCATTGATGAGCCTCTATAATGTGGTAGGGGTGTTGGTGAGGCCAAAAGGAATCACCATCCATTCATAGAGCCTAAATCTAGTTTTAAAAGTTTTTTTCCAAGTGTTGGTAGAAGCCATGCACACTTGTTGATAGCCTACTTTCATATCCATGTTTGTAAAATACTTGGCCCCTTTTAGATGATCAAGCAAGTCTTCAATATGAGGGAGACGATAGTGATTTTTAACAATAATCTTGTTGAGACCCTAGTACTTAGTGACTAAATTCCACTCACCACTCTCCTTTTTGGGAATAATGAAGGTGAGGGAGGAAGAAGGACAGAAGTTGGGTGGGATATGGCCAACATTGAGAAGTTGTTGGAGTCAGTGTTTAATTTTCTCACCCTCATGGGGAGCCAAGCAGTACGAAGGGGAATTAGGAAGAGAAACACCAAGAATGAGGTTGATAGAATGCTCAATAGGGAAGTGAGGTGGAAGGGATTCTAGAGGAGAATACACATCAGAAAATTCAAAGAGAACAATAGACAGATCAAGTGCAATGGACACATGAGTTTGACCTGGCTTAATAGGGTGCACTAAGCATAAGGAGAGGGATTTATTGAGGCTTACTTGGCGAAAAACAACTTGGCCAGCGAGGAGAGGAGGATATTTCAAGGAGGAAGAGGTAAGAACAGTTCAACCATCATGTTTTAGGTGATATTGATGGGTGAAAGCATGATAGATGTCATCCCGTTGTTCCTAGTATGGGATTCCCAAAAGAAGATCCACAAAGGTGATGACACAACATTGTGACATATAGAATAAAAGGATAGAATCATGGAAGGGTCCAATGGAAAAGGTGATGAAACATCATTGTGTGACCATGAGATGAGGTATGTCCTTATGAAACCACCCTAATTGATAAGGATATGAATGAGGGGTGGTGGGAAGGTCTAATAAGTTCACCAAATATTGATATACTAAATTCTTCTAGCTGTCATTATCAATAATTATTGTAGTAAGAGACTGCTTGATTTTGCAATTATGGGTTAAGAGAGTGGTAGTCAAGGTAGCGTTATAATCAGTAGCCATAAGAATAAAAGAGGGGTCTGCAGCCGTGGGATTTTCTAAAGAGATTTTCTTAGAAGGAGGGGGTGTTGCATATGAGGACTCGGGAGTATTGGCGAAAATATTTTGGCAATAGATGGATTATGTAGGACATAAAAATCGATGATTTTATGGAAAGAAGACTTATTTAATGTGCACCATTTAGCGGACTTAGGGGCAGATGGAGAATTTGGAGAGGAAGGAGCGAAGGCTAAGTTAGGAAGAGACCAACAATATTTCAAGTGAGGTTCTATCTTATGCTCAACTTCCAGAGTGCGAGAGAAATCATTACCCAAATAACTACTATAAAAAAGATCCACCTCCCTGTGTAAAAAATTCAATAAGCCAAAATTAAACTTTACTATGAGTACCTCTTCGGAGTCCTAAATATAAATATGGATGTGGATCTTGGTGAATATTTCAATGTATTTTTGCATGTACTGGCTTGAGAATTGGTAGAGTTGCAACCAATGAGCCAAATTTTTTGACGGTATTCAAGAGGATAGAATCTTCCACGAAGCACTTGACATAGTGCTTCCCAAGTGTCGATCGAAGGAGTATAAGACAAGGAATATGCCTACAAATCCACAACGAGTTGCGTTCCATTGGGTAGAGTATCCCACCAATCATGGAAACTCCTTCCATTTATAAGCTAGCAATCTAAATCTTCTTCTTGTTAGATATTCCAAGATGAGTGTTGAAGTATGTAGAGAGACTTTGAATTCAAGAATCCGCAATGTCTCCGTTGATCGACCCGGAGAACTTAGGAAGTTGGAAGTGTGCATTTCAGTTGTGAAGGAGATGGAGTCTAACACTGCAATATAATAAGATCATGAAGAGCCAAACCCAACTCTTGTATAGGGGAATAACTGATAGAAGAGGTGTCATCCTATGAAGTGTCCCTGCTTGGAGGCATGATATTCATAAAATAATGTTTCTCCTATATAGATATGAAAGATAGGCCACTGATATGTAGAGAGGGGGAGGGTAAAAAATCTAGTGCACCTTTTGACTACAAACTTATTAGAGAGGAGGAGGGGGTTTCCCTAGCACACCTCTGAAAAATTTAACAGAACTTAGAGGAGGGGGGGGTTTCCCTAGCACACCTCTTGGGAGAGAGAGAGGAAGGTGAAAAGAAACCCTAGCGCATCCCTTACCTCGAGGAAAAAATGCCAACCCTAGTGCATCCCATGAAGGAATATGGGTTTTCCTAGATCGACCACTGAAATCATAGACTAGTGGAGTAGAAGAACCTTAGATCGATGCTATGATACCATTTGATCTACAATACTATAGAAAAAGCCAAAGAACAATCACAGAGAAAGAAAAAAACAACACATGATATGAGAAAGCAAAATGAACCATTTGTTTCATTTAGTACAATAGGTAGCCTTTACATAGAATAGGCTGAACATACAATGGTTCTAATAAAAATTGGACCAATTCTAACTAACCAATGGCTAGAAAAGTTCCCAAACCATAAAAACAATCTTACTTGACCAGTTCCTGGTCCTTGGGACTTGTGCCCAACCTCCGAGGGAGAGATGTTCTCCATGTGGCCTTTTTGGTGAAGTGCATTGCATATAGAAGGAGGTGCACCTTTGTGGTAGTTCCCTTCTGGTCTCCCTTGAGATGTGTTCTCTCCTCCTTGGGGAGTGCGCCTTCCAACCTGCCTACGCATGTTGTTTATTGAGCATTGTCTTTTATAATGCACTGGATGCGGGGTGTTTAAGTAGAATCACCGACTAAGTACGGTAAAAATGATACGCATTGCTATGAACTTATCACAGGATGCACTGCTACGTGGTGCGTCAAATCGAAATAGTGCACCACGTGGAGTCAGAAAAAAATGAAAAAAGTCCCAAATTTCAAGCTAAATTTAAATTTTAAACGAATGAAGATGCAAATGGGAATGTAATAAACAAATTACCTATACTCGTATGTCCCAAGGAGGCATGGTTCAACCTCTGAGAGGAAATAAAATATTGTGGTATTTTCCAAATATTGGGAATGTTTGGAATCGACCAGTGGAGCTATCTAATTCACCGAGGATCATTGGAAATAGGGTGTCCATGAAAATAGAGTAAACATCAGTTCTTGCTTTAGAGATTGGAAGAACAGGATGAGGTGTCACAATGAAAATTGATCAGGTAGTTTTTTTATTTACCCATATCGTGGTGTGCCATTGAATAATTTTATGCACCAGTACATAAGATCCAATGGCACCAGTGCACTTTCATCGATGTTTGCTATTTTTGTTATAACTTATCATAGTGCATTTGAACATCTATGTGTTGGGTATGTGTTATATTCTTTGCACGAGTAGTAGTGTCTGCGTTGCGCTGAGCACGTACGGGGGGGTGCTATCCCCCCCATTGGGGGGTGCAGAGGGGTGAAATCCCCCCGCGCGAGCGTTCGGGGGAAGAACCCCAAAGAAAATTTGGTTTTCCTCTAGAAACGTGTCACATTTTTTCCTCGTTTTTTGTGTTTCCTCGATTTTTGTGTCCATTGTTAGGAGGTTTTTCGACACATGGTTTTTTGTCGATGGTTTTCTATTTCCGGTTAAGGAATTAGGGTTGTTGACTAATCCAGGTCATTGGGTTAGGGTTTTTGATGTCACTAGCTCCTATATGTATATTTTATTGTAAACAATGTATTATTATGAATGAATATAGCATATGTTGGTTTTCTCGGTTTGGGTTTCCAGGGGAAAAATCTCTGTGTAATGTTTGTATTTTCCATTGTATATTTTAGGTTCTTTTACTGAAAATCTACTTGTAGTAAATATTATACAAGGTTAAAATCTACATTTGGTATCAGATCTTTGTTGGTTTCATGGGGATGCCTTTGTTGTCAATGGTTTGGCTCGGGATTGTGATAAGCCTTGTTACAGTGGGAGATCTGTGGTATTGATTTTCCAGGTGAAAAGAAATGGCAAGCAATTCGAAAATGGAGATCGAGAAGTTTAATGGGAAAATTTTTGAGTTGTGGAAGCTGAAGATGGAATGTATGTTGGTGGAAAGAGATCAGTGGATCATTGTAGGTCCAGGTACTGCACCTATAGGAACTTCAGCAGATGACTCGAAAAATTTGGATCAGAAGGAGAAGACCACAATCCAATTGTGTATCTCAAATTCAGTATTACTGAATGTGTCAGAGGAAGCTACAACCAAGGATTTATGGGATAAGTTGGGGAAGTTGTATTAGTCTAAGTCCCTAGTAAATAAACCATTCCTGAGAAATAAGTTGTATAACCTGAGTATGAGAGATGGAGACTCATTGGCAAAGAATTTGAACGCCTTCAATACTGTGGTAAGTCAGTTAGTATCTGTTGAGATTAAAATTTCAGATGAAGATAAGTGTATTAGTTTACTGTTTTCTTTACCAAACTCATGGGATAGTCTAGTTATGGCCATAAGTATTAATAGAACTTCCTTGAATTTTGATTAAGTGGTCTCATCCTTGTTGTTCGAGGAGATGAGACAGAAGAATATGGAAGGACAGAGAACAGACACATTATTTACAAGAGGAAACTCCCAGGAAAGAAATAGATCTAATTTTTCAAGTGAGATATCTAAGTCTAAGGGTAGATATAAATCTCTCGGAAAGTTTGTAAAGGTATGTTGGAGGTGTGGAAAAGAAGGGCACTACAAGAAGCAGTGTAGATCCAAAGTTGAGAAAAAAAAGGAATCTGGAGAATCTCCTTCTACAGAAGAAAAGACCTCCAAGGAAGAAGGAGGGGATGTGTAATTGGTTTCTTCAAGCACACATAAAAATAATGAGGCATGGTTGGTTGACTCAAGTGCATCCTTTCATATGACTCCCCACAGGGAGTGGTTCTGTGAATATGAAAGGTATGATGGAGGTAATGTTTTCCTAGGTGATGACTCAACAACTAGAATCATAGGTCGAGGAAACGTCAAGTTGAGGTTCATAGATGGAAGGATTATAAAACTACCTGGTGTTCTACACATCCCAGGATTGGCCAAAAATTTGATTTCTATAAGAAAAATGGACGATTCAGGGGTAAAAACAATATTTTAAAAGGAAACCTAAAGGATGGTTCAAGGAGAAATGGTGTTGTTGAAGGGAGTTCGGTTTGGAACTTTGTATAAGCTGGAAGGAATCACTATTAGTAATGGGTGTAATAGTTCCATTGTTCCTGATATTAGAGTTGAAGAAGAAAGAACTCCTATAGTATCTGGAGAAAATTTTATGCTATGGCATCAAAGACTGGAGCATGTCGGAGATAAGGGTCTTCGACTACTACACAGTAAAGGTATGGTTGAAGGTATGTCTAACGAATCTTTGGATTTTTATTTCTGTGAACATTGTGTATATGGGAAGTAGAATTGGGTAAGATTCCCCTCTGGTGCAATGAAGGAAGAAGGAATTTTATAGCTAGTTCACAGTGATTTTTTTGGACCTGTGTCGGTCCCATCAATGGAAAAATCTATGTATTATTTCTCATTTATAGATAACTTATCAAGGAATACTTGGATATATTTCCTCGGGAAGAAAACTAAAGTATTTAACATATTTAAAGAGTTTAAGGATCTTGTTGAAAATCAAACAAAGAAAATAATTAAGGTATTGAGGACAGATAATGGAAGAGAGTTCTGTGGGAATGAATTTGAAGAATTGTATAAGAAGTGCAGTATATAAAGGTAGAAGAATACTCCATATACACCTCAACAAAATGGAGTTATAGAAAGGATGAATAGGATGTTGATGGAAAAAGCAAGGTGCATGCTCAGTGGTGTCAGGTTAGGGAGATAATTCTGGGTAGAGGCAGTGGGTAATGCATGTTACTTGGTCAACAGATCACCCTCATCAACGTTGGATGACAAGAATCCACAAGAGGTATGGAATGGTAAGAAACCTTCTCTCACACATATCAAGGTATTTGGTTGTGATGCATATGTTCATGTTCCAAAGGAAAACATGAGTAAGCTAGATAAGAAGGTTGAAAAGTGTATCTTTATTGGATATAAATATGGTCTCAAAGGTTATAATCTTTGGAACCCAAAAACTAAGAAGGTAGTGTATAGCCGAGATGTGGTATTTAGAGAAATGAAGAACGTTGTTAAACAAGAATTATTACCAAGTAAGGAAGAACCAGATAAAATAGAGTTTGATTTAAAGGATGATGAATTAGACTCTACAAAAGAATAGGAATCATAAGAAGAATATCCTCATACTCCAGTATTGAGGAGATCAGTTTGAGAAACAAGAATACCTGAAAGGTATACTCCATCTGATTTTCATTCAAAATTTTCTTTGTCTATTACTAATGATGATCCTAGAACCACCATGGAGGTAGTGGATTCAAAGGATGGAAATATCTGGAAAAAGGCCATGGACGACGAAATGGCAGCCTTGGATAAGAATGAGTCTTGAGATCTAGTGGAGTTGTTGACTGGAAGAAATCCCATTGGCAACAAATGGTTATTTAAAAAGAAGTTGAATGCAGAAGGAAAAGTGGAGAAATACAAAGCTCGGTTAGTAGCAAAGGGTTATTCCCAGGTTGAGGGAATTGATTTTGGTGATATTTTTTCTCTTGTTGCCAAGTTAACCTCTATAATATTTTTGTTATCTATTGTTGCTGCATTTTGTTTTGAAGTAGAGCATATGGGTGTGAAGACAACATTCCTACATGGGGATCTGGAAGAAGAAATCTATATGAAGCAACCAGAAGGACTTGTTGTGAAGGGAAAGAAGGAGTTGGTATGCATGTTGAAAACGTCCATGTATGGCTTAAAACAATCACCAAGAATGTGGTATCAAACATTTGATACTTATTTGTTGGGACTTGGTTTCACAAGAAAAAAAGAGGATCATTGTGTGTATTTTAAATTAATTGGTGATCATTTGATTTATTTGGTCTTGTATGTGGATGACATGTTGTTCATAGGAAGCAACAAGGATATTATCCAGGATGTGAAAACTCAGTTGTCCTCTAAATTTGACATGAAGGATCTCGGTGCTTCAAATTTCATTTTGGGCATGGAAATTAAAAGAAATCAGAAAAAGAGGAAACTCTAGTTAAATCAGAGAAAATATGTTGAGACAATATTGTAGATGTTTAATATGCATTAATGTAAATCGGTCAAGGTTCCTATTCTTGTTGGTGTAAATTTATATGTGGATCAGTCTCCCAAGACACAGGAAGAGGAGGAGGACATGTCTCGTGTTCCATATGTGACTGCAGTTGGCAGTTTGATGTATGTAATGGTATGTACTAGACCAAACATTTCACATGGAGTGGGATTTTTTAGCAGGTGTATGTCAAAACTAGGGAAGGAGCATTGGAAAATAGTAAAAAGGGTTTTCAGGTATTTGTGTGGCACTTCTAGCTATGGATTTTGCTATGAAGGAAGATCAGGATTGGACAGAGTGTTGGATATACATGGCTTTGTAGATGCATAGTGGGCTAGAAATATGGATCGTAGGAGATCTACAAGTGGGTATGTGTTTAACCTATTTGGAGGAGAAATAAGTTGGATGAGAAAAAGACAGGATGTAGTGGCACTTTCAACTACAAAAGTTGAATACATGGTAGTCGCTCATGCAAGTAAGGAAGCAATATGGTTACAAATATTGTGTTTAGGTATTGGGTTGGTATAGCAAGCTGTAAGGATAGATTGTGATAGTCAGAGTGAATTTTTTCTTGCGAATAACATGACTTATCATTCAAAGACAAAGCATATTGATATTCAATATCACTTTTTGAGAGACATGGTCGAAGAAAAGAAAGTATTGTTGATGAAGGTGGACACCTTGAAGAATGTTGTAGATTCATTAAAAAAATATGTGAGCATTGAGAAGTTATCTTGGTGTAGAGGATCCATGGGCATTGTTTCTCTGGATTGTTCACTATGTAACGTTGTAACCCCATGTATGCAAAGAAAACAACAAGTGGGAGAATGTTGGGTATGTG